>VMDO01028889.1:0-23276 GCA_007922755.1 Pedetes capensis
GAGGAGGAGGAGGAGGAGGAAGCAGATGAGGATGAGGAGAAGAGGAGGAGAAGGGGGAGGAATCTTGTCACTTCTTGCCAAACTCCATTTTTTTCTTGATAATTGAATAAAGATGATCATGTGTCATTCAATAAGAAATTCTCTCTAGACTCCAGGCCTCTTCCACTACTCAGACGAGTGGACCTTTTACACCTGCACTTTAGAATCCTACTGCATGGGTAAGCAAATGTCTGGAAGTCTCTAAAGATATGAATTGGGAAGGAAATGTTTTCCATTTTTTATATTTAGTGTATATCACTCTAAATAATGTTCTTTTCCTGCTACTTTTGCTGTGTTTTACTTGGTCATGTGTAGCAATTGTCATATAGAATTTTTTCTGGAATTGCAAATTCACTGCATTTAAAAGCCAAGTATAATTGAACTGAGGTTAGATTTCAATAACCAAGAGAACTTTGGTTCCAAAATATATTAGTTACCTGGAATGAAAATCACTCCTATGAGAGCTGAAACATATTCTACTGGGTTTTCCTTCCTGGACTTTGCTGCTGTTGTTAGGTGCCACCAAGTCGGGTCTGACTCATAGTGAAGCTCATAGGGTTTTCAATGTCTGATTGTTTGGGGGTTGAGGCCTCTGTAAAGTTAATTCCCTCTTCTCTTACGTATTTCTGATTGTTCCCAAGGGTAGAAGTATAGGTTGGGCTCAGTTTCCATGTGTCTCTCTTGATTCTTGGCCTCGTCTTCTGCTCCAACATCTTTGTGCTGTGCATCTTCATATCCACCAAGAGCCACTGCCCTTGGTTTTATAAGACCTGTTAGTCACTCTTGCTACTCCCAAGAGGGTGACTGTCTCCCACAGGTGTCGTAAAGGATGATGTTCTGTTAGCATGTGATAATTCAGAGGGTACCTTTCTCTTTTTATTGTCTAAACATTTGCCTCCCCAGAATTTGGATATTGGAACCCTGAACCCAATTTGATGGTATTTGGGGGTAGAATCATTAGGTTATGAGGACAGAGCCATTATGAATGGGATTAGTGCCATGATTAGAACAGGACAGATAGTTAATTGCTCTTTCCTCCGGGTGAGGATGTAATGAAGAGTTGGCAGTCTGCTACCAAGAGGAAGGCCCTTACCAGAACCTGACAATGCTGGCAATCTGATCTTGAACTTCCAGCCTATAGAACTTTGAGAAATAAATTTCTGTTGTTTATAAGTGGCCCAGTCTATGGTAATTTATTATGGCCACCTGAGTGGACTAAGATATACCCCTTTGGATATTGCTAGTGTAATCTGCTAAAGAGGTACAAAAATTACTGCTGCTTCTCCTTCTATAGAATTCTGTGTAAAACGGTTTGATTTATTATCTTGAGGGCTACCTTTCACCATGAGATTCAGGCATAAGTCTACAGGGAAAGGGCCAGGAGATAAATGCCACATTCAAGTCAAAACTGTCTCTTCTCTAACAACCAAATCACTGCCACAGAGCTAGAGGCTCTTGGATTCTCATACCCACTGATTTCAGTCACATACTTCTCCCCAGTTCACAGGCATGCACGATGTGTCTGAAACTCATCATAGCACATAACCTCTATGCAGTTTGAATCCCCTTTCCTCTGAAAGGATAAATAAAGAAATCAGGAAAATAGGTACTGGCAACTGTGAGGGTAGTAAAGCCCATGGCAGTAAGGAGGTTTTTTTTTTTTTTTTTTTTTTTTTTTTTTTTTTAAATAATGTCTAGTGATATATCAAAGAAGTACCAGAATTATTAATCAAAGACCACTATTCTGTGTCATCTGGGAGAGGAGAGAAGGAATGCTAGAGAGGGACCAGCTGCGATAGGAAGAGAAAGGGATTGGGAGGCAGGATGTGTATTGTAGATGGGGCTCTGGATAGGGGAGTTAACAATTCCTGGGCCTTGCAGTTAGTAATAAATTAAAAGTATTGAAATATACCATTTATTCACTTATAGATTCACAAAGATTCAAGAAGAAAATACTCAATTTAGTGAAGGATATGATAAATGAAGGTCTTGCAAAACTAACTTATTGCTTTGCTTCATAATTTTTATTTTTTTCTTTCAATTTTCAATGCTTATGATTTTATTTATAAAAGTATATTTATAAAAGTATATATTTATAAAAGTATATTTGTAAAAGTATAAAAGTATATAAAAGTATTTATTTATAAAAGATTTTATTTATAAAAGTATAAAAATTGTTTGTTGTTAGATGCCATTGAGTAGGATCTGACTCATAGCCACCCTATGTATAACAGAATAGACTACTCCCTGATTCTGTGCCGGGCACATGATCTTACTTATGTTTAAGCCCATTATTGTAGATACTGTGTCAATTCATCTAGTTGAGGGCTTTCCTTTTTTTCATTGAGCTGCCACTCTCTCAAACATGATATGTCCCTCTGATATGTCAGAGATTGGTTCACCGTGACTACATGTCCAAATTATGTAAGACATAGTCTAGCCATCCTTGCTTCAAAGGAGCACTCTGCACTTCTTCTAGGACAAATATGTTGGTTTTTTTGGCAGTCCATGGTATATTCAATGGTCGTCTCCAGCACTATAATTCAAAAGCATCAATTCTTCTCCTTTCCCCCTTATTCAATGTCCAGCTTTCATAATCATATGATGCAATTGAAAATATCATGCCATGAGTCAGGGGCATCTTTGTCTTCAATGTGATGTCTTTACTTTTCAATATTTTAAAGAGATCTTTTGCCACAAGCTTTTCCCAATGCAATGTGTGTTTTGATTTCTTGACTGCTGCTTCCATGGGTGTTGATTGTAGAACCAAGTAAAACAAAGACTTGGAAAGTTAGAAGTAACATATTACTCTATGTAGTACCTCAGGCAGAAATTTTGGCCAAAGCCTTATTCCAGGCAGAGACTTTTCCTTTGACCTTTTCATATATTTAATAGGACCTTATGAATGACATCTATAACTGAGAAACACGTTAACAGCTTTTTAGAAGCCAGGGAGGACTGTGCTTCTTCTACTTCTGTATAGAAGGCACCCTGAGTCATTTTTCACTTCATATTATTGAAAATATTTAGAATATGAGGAACAGAGTTATCTTCAGGCTTTTGGTTTTAACAGAGCAAAGTTACCAGTAATAGAGTTAGTTATATGGTGGCCTCCACTAAGTTGTCTATGATTAAATAAATGAATTCACAAATACCACTGTCTAATTAGCAAGAAAAATTTTTAAATAATTTCCTTTCAGATATAATCCAGAGAGCCTGGGGTTTAGCTCAGTTGGTAGAGTGCTGCTCTGTGTTCTCTGAGGCCCTGGGTTTGATCCCAGCACTGTAAAAATGGGAGAAGGACTTGGCAGCCCACTCCAGAAACAGTTCTGAAATAATCTGCCATTGAAGACTCTATGAATAGCAGAGAAGCACTGACATAGTGCTGGGCATGGCACAATGTCATGTATATATAGTCATTATGAGTTGGACCCAACTTCCCAGCACCTAGCAATAACAATATTATCCAGAAAGTAGCCTTTGTCCCATCAAAATAGTTGGAATGGAAATAGTTCTGTAGTTAGTATAAATGTAGCAAAAAGTTCTTCTCTTAGGCATTTGAAAACAATTTTGTAGATTTGTGTAGTTTGTTAATTGATTTCCAAATATAGTTTTTTGAGGGGAGAAAAATAGAAATGCATGTTATTTTAGTGAATGGAGGAGAAAGGGAAGGATTCCAAGAGTAAATTGCAATGTGAGTTATCTACATTTATCAAGCAAGAACATTCATTCTTTTACAAATAGAAAAAGATAATTAACTTTATTTTCTTGGCAATAAGTAAATATAGAAAGGAAATAATGCTATCTGAAATAAATGAACCCATATATATCATCCCAGAATATGTTCAGTATCATACTCATACTGTTCCCATGTTTAATTGGGAAATGAAAGGAAAGTGTTTTGGTGATTGTAATAAGTAGCTGAGAAGTATTAAGGGTTTTAGGTTCTTTTTTGGCATTCACTGTATATTAAAATATTTGTTCAATATTTTTAAATGAAGAATGTACAAGAATATGTGATTTCTTTATTATAAGAAAATACTGAAAGTCACTTGTCCCACTATAATGTAACTATTGCAGTTTTTACATATATCCACCATTTCCACACAAGTATGCATAAACTAGTTATAATTTTATGAATATGTTACATAGATTTCACCTACAAAAATATTTACTGTAAATTTTTGGTTTAAGCTTCCACCCAAACAACTAGAAGGTATACATTAGAGTGAAATGCTTTGTTACTTTTAAACCCTCATGTCCAAGGTACAAATGTTCTTTAATAGTGACAGTTGCAAAGCACCATCTGGGACCTCATGAATAGGGGAGGCCACTCATTTCTCCTTTGGGAACCTCCAAGGAAGTGCTGGGGCCCCTGTTCATATTTTATACCTTAAGGACATAGGAAATCCATATTCACTATCTTTACTTCCCTAATTCTTCAATCTACCTAATGAAGTCTGCATTAAGACTTTTAAACTGTGTGTTCTAAGGTTGTCATATGGCCTGCTTAATTGCCAAGTTCAATGTTATTTTTAATCTTGGCCCCTGTGAAGCATGGGATCCCATCTTCCTTTAGCTTTTACAACTCCAGAATCTGATTTTGTTTTGTTTTGTTTTCTCACTTGGTTTTCCTTTTGATCTGCAACTCTTCTTCAGGTCCTCTTCCCTGTGTTTTCTGCATCTAGCGTCTTTAAAATCTTTGTGACTCTTAAGTGTTTTTCAAGGGCAGGAAGCATCAGCAACACTCTGGAAAGCTTATAAATGCAGAATTCAAGTCTCATCCTAGACCTAGGAATCTGCATTTTCTATTATTTTAATTAATCAATTCATTCATGTATTTGGCTTTTTGGGACAGAGTCTTCTATGTAGCCCAGGCTGGCCTCAAACTTTTTGTGTAGCCCTGGATAGCCTGGAACTCATGGTTTTCCTCTCTCTGCCTCCCCAGTGCTGGCATTATAGGTGTGAGCAATCACACCTGGCAAAAATCTAGATGTTTGACAAGATCCTCAGGTGATCCACTTGCACATTCAAGTTTGAGAAGCACTTCCCTAAATGATGTTCACTAAGGTTCTTTCTTCTGTCCTTTTGTTTCTTTTCTTGGATACATCTGTATCAGACTTTGATATTTGTATCTTTATGACTTTCAAGTAACTCCAACTAGATGTATCTTTGAGTGCCAGACACTCATTTGGATTTGCTTAACTATTTTCATATCCCATAGGTACCTCAAACTAAATATGTCTAATACTGAACTAATTTTCATTTTCTCCTCTATCTGCTGAACACTCAAGCTGAAAACCAATTATCCTTGACTCTTCCTTTTCCTATTGGTGGTAGAATATTTTAATATAGAAGCAGTGGCTATAGAGAATACCATAGGAAAATTTAGAATTAAATGCTCCTATTTCACTATAAGTCAATTTTTCCTCTCTCTCTAACCCAAAATGAGGGAGAAAAATTCTGTTGAGGTCAGCTGTCATACCTGGTTTGCTTGTGGCTTCCTGAGAGAATGAGAGAACATAAAGCATTTCCCATTGGAAAACATTTGCAAGTTTGGCAGAGCTAAGCTCTTTTTGTTTGTTTTAAATAGTTTGAATTCAGAGTAGGGGAAGAATTGAATTCTAAACAAATCAGTTAATAAGAGAACAAGTGGAGGACATTATTAATCTAAGTGATGCCAAAAGTGTTTTCATCCCGGTTTGCCTTCTGAATGCTATTAAAAAGAAATATCTAGAATGCTTTGGAAGCTCACCAGATGTTATTACTCTCCTGTTCTAACGGTATATGATTGCAGAAGCAAACATATATGTTTAATTTTCTTACACAGGGCTTTAGTTGCTCCCCGAACAACATCTAGAGTTGAGTTAATGTGTATGTAATTAGTCGAAATTATATTTGTGAGGGAGGCTGGGGTTTAGCTCAGTTGGTAGAGTGGTTACTCTGCACGCTCTGAGGCCTAGGATTTGATCCCCACAAAAAATGGGAGAAGGACCTGGCAGCCCACTCCCAAAACAATTCCAAATCAATCAGCCATTAAAACCCCATGAATAGCAGAGAGACACTGATGTAGTTCCTGGCATGGCACAGTATCAGGGAGTATTTTGTTCTGTTGTACATAAGGTCAGTATAAGTCAGATTCAACGCAACGGCACCTAACAACATCCGCAACACATATGAGAGTGCCTACGAATGTCTGGTTGCCTGCCAGTGTCTGACGTCTTCTCTGGGACAGAATCCTGTTTGATTTGAGGTGGTCTTCTGCAATCGTTAGCAGGTAAGCAGTCCGAATAAACAGCCACATAACTCAGCATCCGCCAGGGCTGCCCTCCTCCTGCCTGACTCTGGAGTGAGCATCACCCCCAGTCACTACCACCTCTCTGACAAGCTGTAGCTGCTTACCTCCTAGTCCACAAGCCCCAGAGGAGCATGTTGGCTCCTCTTGAAGCCTCAGGCCCCCAGCACCATGAGCTGCAGAGGAGTCTCAGTGCCAGCTCAGTGGGGCATGTCCCAGGCCCCCATCTTTTAACTAGCACATCCTTTACCATGGAAACAGTGTTAGAGTGCTTAGTGCTTCTAAGTCCCTTAATCTCATCAGTCACCTGGGTTGTACATCCACAGCCGTTTGCTATGGAGATCAAGAACCACCATCTGTAACACATTTTGTATAGGGGAAAAATGTGTTTCACATTCTGAATATCTAATTTACTAAGTAACATTTGCTGCATGGCTGTGTGTGTAAGTGAATACCTGCCAGGGAATGTGGACTGAAATAAGAATCAAAAGACTGAACATGAAAAATGGATGTGATTCCTAAACAAGTCTGTGAGTGTGCACAGGAACAGATTTAGGGAAGTGCCACCCATAGATGGTTGGACTCAGCGGAGGGGGAAAAACAGCTTGACTGCTGATGTAACTCACTATCTCCTCACTCACCCACTCTGTTGGAACCAGAGTGGTTTACCCTCTCCTTTATCTAATGCTCCCCCATAGCCTCAGAGAGAAATGCAAATTGGGCCACTGAGTCACACCTGCATTCCCAGAGATGCTCCTGTATAAGGGGGCAAGAGTTCAGTGTTTTCATATAGAAATTTGTACAAGAACTGATAGAGAAAAGATCTCAGGCTGAGGTGGCTTTTAATCTTTTATTAGAATTTAAATATTGGACTTTATTATTTCTCATTGGTGTTTAAGACTGGTGAAACAAGTAACTTGCATGGTGCATGTTTCACAGGATGTATCTGGGGTTTATTTCTTTGAAACTTACTCATAACTCTCAAATCCTTGTAAGAGGATTAGAGATACAATGAACTAATACAGGAGAAATAGCAATTTTCTATAGTTTTCCCAAAGAAATAGAGAAGTAAGAGCTGATTAAACAGTTGCAAATGAAAGAAGCTCAGACCAGGGGCAGCCAAAGAGTGTGATTTGAATAGACCATCCTGTTTTAGAGGGGCCCAGAGCTGACTCCTGGGGGCCATGGTGCTAAAGTGCAAATGCAGCCTCTACCACTTGCTGGCTGTTGGGTGTGGGCACAGTACTGAACATGTTCAGGCCTCAGGAAAACAGAGATAGTAATAATAAAGGGTATGGGCTGCCATTGTTCTTTGGCCAAAATTATCATCCTAGGCTTGAAATGGGGATGATGAAAATGCCTCTTTCAAAACATTATTATGGTTCTTTTGGGCCTTGATGGACCAAACAATTTGAAGTAAACTCCACATTTGCTTTTGAGATCTGACAAAAAAACAATTTTAAAAAGGGAGAAAGTTGGCTTTTGAAAATGCACACTTTAAAACTTATCATTCTCATCATGGAGTTTTTGAGATTTTCCTCCCAAAGCAAAGAAACCAGAGTTTATTTGGGGGCTGGGAAAATAGCTCAGTGGTAGAGTGCTTGTCTTGGGTTTGATCCTCAGCCCATGAGAAAAAATAATTTATTTTCTTCAAAGTTTATTTTTTACTTTGAGGATCTCCTCACTAAAAAGAAGAAGAAGAAGAAGAAGAAGAAGAAGAAGAAGAAGAAGAAGGAGGAGGAGGAGGAGGAAGAAAGAAAGCACATAATTGTAACAAAATCTCTTCCACCATTATTTTAAAAGAGGATTTCATATACTGTTTTACTTTAGTATACTTTATCACCTTAAGTTTTACCTGAAAGCTCAAGATGAAAACCATTTTGATGTATTGCCATAATCACATGAACTGGTAGAGGCTCTTGACCTATGTTCTTCCAAATTTTCTCTACTTCAAAATTCTGTGTCTTTCCTCCCATGAACATGTTAGGAAGGTGTCATTTACTGAAAGGATGAATATTGGGGATGGGGAGGGAAATAGGCTATGGACATATGTTCTAGCTTGGACACACAAGTTGGAAACACCAATCTGACATTCAAGTATAGACACAATAGCCATGAGCGGTGGAGATGGTTGAGAAGAGCAATTGCTTTAGCACTGTGTTCTTTGAAGACCTTGAAATGGCAGAGTCTCCAAGGGCACCAAGGTCTGGTGGGGAGAGTGAGTCTGAGTCTTCCTTGTCCACCCCACTTAACCCAGAGCACCCTTTATTTGCTTTATATCATGGCTTCTATGAAGTTTCAATTGAAAGAAAAATGAACAAGAAATATTTCTATAGCTTATTTTTTAAGCCTCTGAAGTGAAAGAATAAAGTGGTATCTGAATATATAAAATATGCAGATGTCATTTGCTTGAGAAACACAAAGACACAGTGTTTGATCATTTAAACCAATTAATTCTGAAATAGAAGACAGGGAGAAAGAGGATCAAAATTGTCATAAAACTATAGTTTATAGTGCTGTGATTTTATTGGCCTAATTCACTGAAAAATTCTCCTAGTCAACTGAATAATCTTCAAAAGCTCTATACACATCTCCCTAGATGACATCAAAGTGACCTTTTTATGTATTATTTCATCTTTCAAAGTGCTGCTCTTGCCTCTTCTTCTTCATGAAAATTTAAAAAACTCGTCTGACACTGCCTTGCCAGAGAACACGCATAGCCTCAACTATGTGATTATGCTCCACTCCTTAGATGTCATCCCAAACTATGTATAAACCTTCCAATATTGTATCCAACCTTTTATTTCTTTTATTCCCGAATAGGTCTATACAAGATGTTTAATGAAAATACTGTCAATGCCCTCCAGTTGGCAACCACCAGGGAGACATCTGCAGTTGGCCGAGGTCAGTTTATGACTCATTGTGGTGAGGGAAAATGCATGCCATCAGGAACCATGAAAGGTGTGAGAAAGGACTACAGGATTTGTGCTTGTGTTAGGTGATCTTGGGGAGAGCTCCAGGAAATGAGGCTTTGCTCTGGATTCGTTAGCATCAGAAAGTGGAGTTAATTCCTTGACTTGAGAATGTAATACACTTTATCTAGTGAACTTGTGTTGCTGTGTTGCTAAAAGCTATGCCATCCGCATCTCAGATACCAGCAGGAAAACACATAGTGGACAGGTTTCAGCTGAGCTTCCAGACTAAGACAGACTAGGAAGAATGAATCATCAGCCCACTCCTGAAACAATTAACCATTGAAAACCTTGTGAACAGCAGAGAAGCACTGCTGCATGTTGGTAAATGATCTCCCCATGTTGGAAGGCATTTAAAAGATGACTAGGGAAGAGTTGTCTCCTCAACTAGAGTTGACCTTAATGATGAGAATGGGGCAACACCTCTGAGAACTCCAGTTGCTAATGTGGCACAACTTAAAATGAGAAGAAACAGAGTGGCTGCAACAATGGGCTCAAACATCAAAAAGATCGTGTGCATGGCCCAGTGTCCAGTAGTGTTTCATTCTACTGTACATAGGGTCGCCATTGGTTGGACCTGATCTGATGGTAACCACCACCATCAACATCTAGAGGTGAAGGCAACCAGATTGAGG
Organism: Pedetes capensis; assembly: GCA_007922755.1. Classification (NCBI taxonomy): domain Eukaryota; kingdom Metazoa; phylum Chordata; class Mammalia; order Rodentia; family Pedetidae; genus Pedetes; species Pedetes capensis. The sequence goes on from VMDO01028889.1 coordinate 9,942, forward strand.
CTGAAACTGTGCTTGAGAAGGCAGCGCCAGCCATTTGGTATAGCCTGGGGATTTGATCATTTTGTTGCTTGGGCAATGTTCATATTTGTGTGTGTTTGTATTATACTGGATGGAGTGGTCTTGTTTTTGTCCTGATCCATCGTGGTCACAGCAGGGCGTTTCTAGTGTTGGTCTTCTGTGAAATTGTTTATAAACAATAGCAGAACACCAGGGCATGGCTGGGAGTGCCAGACCAGCACTTGTATCGGGGGGCTGCTTTGCTCTCTGTCAATATTGCTTTTCAGCAGAATTACATCTTTATTAAAGCTCCTTGTTTGATATCCTGGGTGGGTGGATCCCTAGAGATAGGACCTTGGAGCACTAATCTCTGATCTCCCCTTTCTTACTACACTGCATGCTATGATTTCCTTTCAAGGCTGCCTTTTGATCTCTGAATGGGAGTTGCCTTTAACTTCCAGAGTGTGTCCTGATTCTGTCCTTTTAACTGGAGTTTCATGGATCATAACACCCCTCTCCCTTCTTCATGCTAACAAAGATCTGGAGGCTAGCCTTCCAAGTGCCTATCCTATTTTTTAAGATATGCTAGCTATGGTGAGGATCAGATGAGCAGAAAGATGAATCGAATGAGAGAGTATAATCTTCTATGCCTGGGTACTGTTTTCTGCACTTAACCAGTGTGTCCAGGTTATGTCATTTGAAATTGCTTATAAAGCTGTGGTGGAAATAAGCATTCAACCAATCATACTTAAAATGTTTGGTTGCTAGTAATGAATAATGACATTTGAACAGTGGTTTATTCTCCTAGCTGCACTGTAGAATCCAAGGGGAGCTTTTAATAAGAGATCATGGTTTAATTAGTCTGGTGCAAGGTCCAAGTAGCTATTTGTTAAAAAAAAAAATACTTTGCAGAAAATTCTAAAGAGATGCACTATGAAAAATAAAAGCGTCATTTGCCCCTAGTTTATAGTGAAAATTATCCTTTGAGGAAGCTAAGGAAACTTTGTGACTCTTGGTTTGCAGGCTTGATATTATTAAAATAGTGGTAATGTATTTGCATAGGCCAATGAATTTTAAGTGACTGGCTGTTAGAAAAGTAATATCAAGTTAAAAGACCAACTGGAGAATGAATAACCTTGGAATAAAGCAAAGCTGGCTGATTTCTCCAAAACTTTGGTGTGCTGAAATAATTCTGTGTCCATGGTCATCTCTGATCTATAAACAGGATGAAGGAGCAGCCGCAGTGAAACAGGGAGCGCCAGCGTCTGGCGTAGGGTTGACAACCAGACGTATAAACAGACTAGGGAGGAAGCTATGTTTACAGTAACTGAAAGAGAAGCCCTAACCTCCAAAGCCACTTTGGGACCTTGGTGCCTATAAATAGTCAGGTTATTTCCAACATTGGATAATAACTATTCACCAATACATGTCTTCTATTATGTATTGTAAATTAATCATTGGTTTGACACTTACGCAGCTGTCTATTGTACTTACAGTATCTGCAAAAGTAATTATAGACTAAGCCACGTAACTTCCTAGTGTATAAATAGCAATATGTTTCAAGCAATCAACTTCCAAAAACTCTGAAAGAAAGTGCTTGAGATGTAAATATTAAGAACTCTATCTTACATAAGGGCCAGGACAAAGGCCCTTTAATAGTATTTGTGTGGAACTGATGGTAGTGATTACTGTATTTTTTTTTTAGGACAGGATCTCTCTAAGTTATGCAGATTGCCTCTGGCCTTGAACTCATGATTCTTCTGCTTCAGGTAGGATTATAGGCATGTACCATGGCACCTGGCAATGATTACTATATAGCAGAAGTCCCTGACCTTTTTGGCACCAGGAATCAGTTTCATGGAAGATAATTTTTCCACAGACTGAAGATGAGTGAGAGAATGGTTTCAGGATGATTCAAGCAATAAGGAGCAGCTGTAAATATAAATGAAACTTTACCTCCTGCTGTGGGGACTATTTCCTAAAAGGCCATGAACCCATAACAGTCTGTGGCCAGGGTTTGGAGTCCCCTACTCCAGAGAAAAATTATTGTTGCAAGGAAAATGTATAATATTCTTTGAGGTATATGTCGTGTTGTTAGGTGCTGTCGAGTCGAGTCCAACTCATAGAGATCCTATGTACAGTGGAACAAAACATTCCCTGATTCTGGGTCAGGCACCCAATCTTATGTTTAAGCCCATTGTTACAGACACTGTGTCAATCCATCTAGTGGAGAGTTTTCCTTTTTTTCCTTGATCTGACACTCTCCAAAACATGATGTCCTTCTCCAGGGATGGTCCCTTCTGACTACATGTCCAAAATATGTAAGACGCTGTCTAGCTGTCCTTGCTTCCAAGGAGCACTCTATTTTCTAGGACAGATCTGTTGGTTCTTTTGGCAATCCATGGTATATTCAATAATTGTCTCTAGCACCATAATTCAAAAGCATCAATTCTTCTCCTGTCTCTTTTGTTCAATGTCCAGCTTTCACAGCCATATTATTCAATTGAAAATACCATGGCATGAGTCAGGCGCACCTTCGTCTTCAATGTGACATCTTTACATTTCAATATTTTAAAGAGATCTTTTGCCATAGCTTTTCCCAAAGCAATGTGTCTTTTGATTTCTTGACTGCTGCTTCCACAGGTGTTGATTATAGAACCAAGTAAAGCAAAATCAGGGACAACCTCAATCTTTTCTCCATTTGTTGTGAAGTTGCATACTGACCCAGTTGTAAGGATTTTTGTTTTGTTGATGTTTAATCACAATCCATCCTGAAGGCTATATATGTATGTATTTAGATACATATGTATATTTGTGTGTGTACTTACGAAAAATAAATTCAGAGGTACCTGGGCACTTGAACTACTCTGTGCTTGAATATTTCAGTCTTTAACCAGTATTTTCAAGAGAATTCTGATTGAGTGCTCTATCACTTGCTTGGCACTTGCCTGGAACTTGCCCACCATGCTAGGACCTGTATGAAACACTACACCTACTGGTGATGCTTCTAGGTGGAACAAAGAGGAAAGCGTCATTTTGTGTGTTGATTTCAAGTAGTAAAGACCTGTCCTAATACTGTGTTCATGATTTCATTATTTTAGAATGTATATATGTATGTACTTATGCCACATGGTCATCATGGCACCCTAGAAACTTTCTAGTGCAAAAAGTGAAGGAAAGATGAAAACAAGAAAGAATAAGAATTGAATTTAAAAAAGAACTTATTGCTAAATATGTGAGTGTCATAACTGTGTCTGAATTAGCCATTCAGAATGGTGCTAGAGCCAATAAATACATGTACATTATTTCTTATGGAAAGAAAGTGCTCAAACAATGGGCACTAGAACAGGCATCCAGAACAGATTGTGGTCAAGTGCCAAGGTACCACTGTATTTGAGCATTGACTGATATGATATAGACATTGAGTGGTATCAGAATTAGCTTAAGTAATAAGTTAAGTTCTTGAGGTGCATGATTATAGTACCTTTATTGTGTTCTAAAGAAAAGCATTGGATTTTTTTTTTTTTTGAGATAGAGTCTTGCTATCCATGCTATTGATCCTCCTGCATCAGCCTCTCAAGTCCCGGGATTACAGGTGTATGCCAACATGCCTGGCCCTGAAATTTTTATTAAAGTGAAAATATGTTTTATCTTGCCTCAAAATGTAAAGATATTAACTATCATTTTGGGATTAAAAAATGAATATGGATAGCTTGAGATGAAGGATCTGGAGCCAGACTTTTTAAATTTAAATATTAGCTCCATTATCTGTCTTTATTTCTGAGGGGTCGTGGACAAGTTATTTAAGATGTCTCTACCTCTCTTTCACCTGTAAAATGGGGACAATAATGACAGACATGGAACTGTGGTAGAGATTAACTTAGTTAATATATTGGAACATCTGGAAGAGTGTCTTCACCAATAAGTGTGTGTGTGTAAATATCAGGTGCTTAGATTTTTAGTTATTCAGAGAGGATTCAATAGTTGTGAAATGGATTTTGATTGAGGAAGAAAGCCTGATTAAACAATCTTCATATACTGAAGATTTTTCTGAAATAAAACTTAGCTCATTTCAATAAAATTTTATGCTAAATAACTTGTCTAAGGAATGAGGCTTAGAAGACCCCTGAGACTGGGGCTGTTTGCCTTTTATCAATTTACTTTGTCCTTCCTATGACTTCTGAAGGGGAATAATAATTTCTTTGTACAAAAATCGCTCTCTTTCCATCTCAAGATGGAATAAAACAAAAATAAGCCTAATTAAAATTATTTCAAAAGGTTTGTTTCCAGTATAATATTAAATATCTCTTATAAAAATGCTTTCATAAGCACGGAGGACCTTGAAGGACAGAGGAAATATCTGTAGCTCTTTGTCACACATTTCCTTTCATCTCCAGGGGCTTTACAAGGTTGACAATAAACTCTATGGTAACAGTCCAGTCAAGGTACTGAGGCTCACTACTGACTTTTCTGGAAAGCTGGCCCTTCCAGGAGTCCCACAGGGGCCCTAAGAGAGCCCGACACCTGGCTGGACCTGCAGTCACTGAGCACCTTCTATAAATGTAAACAGATAAAATTGTACCAAGACACCATCCTCAGGCCCAGGGAGACTGTGAGTAATGTCTCCCACATTGGAGTTCTCCAGTGGGCTTTATTAATAAAGGAAATTAATTTGATAGGATAATACATGAGCTCAGCTGCTCGGAAGTATACAGAAAAGATTGTGAAGCTATTTGTGTGCTCATATCTGAGGAGGCAGGATGATTAGTTCTACTCTGGTTACTTTTAAATGACGTCACATTGGAGTTGAAATTAAAGGTTCCACTATTTAAGTATCATTATCTAAATAACAACAGCTTATACAAAAATAAATGTTTACCTTATGTTTATTACATTCTGGCATAGTTCTGTGTTTTACATACTAGATACAACTTGTTCAGTTTTCACTACAACCCAGTAAATACCATTGATTTTTTTCTTTTTTATTAGTGTATTCTAATTGTACAAAATCATGTATTTCATGATCATATTTTCATTCTGTAAGTGCCATTATTAACTCTAGGTCCCAAAGTGTGGGTGGTGGAATCCTGGAAGTTAGAAGATATATACAGTAAGTGAGGCTGGATTTACTCAAAGGAATAAGATGATTCAGAGATCAGAAAATTTGGATCAAACCCAGGTGTTCTGAGTTCATGTCCCATGAGCCAACTTTTCTCTAACTAGAGAATTTCAAAAGAGAAGAGAATAACTCCTGAATATAAAATTATTTTATGTAAGGCTCTGTTCTGTGGGTTTAGTGCACTTTATTGAGACTGTTATTCTCATTTTTTTTTTGAACAGGTTCTCACTATGTAGCCCAAGCTGACCTCAAACTCAAGATGCTCCTTCTTTAGCTTCCCAAGGACTGGGATTATAGGTAGGTGCCACCATGCCCAGCAAAACTATCCTTTCCTATCAGTATTATAAAAGTCCATGGTAAAATACAAAGATTTTTTTTTTAAGCAAGACAAAAAGTTTAGCTTGTTATATAGCTGTGTGCTTATCCCTGATGCAGTGGGAGGTTTTCTTCTCTGCAGAAACCAGATCCTATAAAGCAAAGATTCATATAATCTGTAATATTGTCCTGGTCCTGAGTGAATTATATAGTCCATTGCAGTCCTCACTCCTCCTCATTCCCCCTGACCCTGCAAAAACAGCTTACTTTTCTACCAGAGAAAGAAAAGGAGGCCATTGGTTTGTGTTTGGAAACAGTGAAGGAATTATTGAGCTTCACAAGCTCTGCACATGTGGAATCAATATAATTTTCCATTGGTGGGTTCAAAAATGTGTTCAAATTATGTAGTTTGGAAATGCTAACCTTTGGAATTTAGATCTTAATAGAAAGATTTTAAGGGTAGTTTGCCTGATGAATATCCCCATTAGTAAATTTGAATAGAAAATTATTTATAATTACACACAAGCAATCTTTATTTATGTTTTATTGAGTTTCCAGAAGGGCAAGTAATGCCATGTGTGTTATTGCTCCTTCTGTACTGGGTTGGGGGGAAGTGACTACAGAAAATTAGAAGAAAATCAGGACAGGGACAAATTCTTCTATTAGTCTCCTATTTCAATTTCATCCATGACTTTGAATTTATACCTAATTATTCATAATCTGTCCTTTATGTAAGGTTTTTCTTAAAGTACATGATGGTGCATAAGAATATGTGGGTTTTTAAATGAGACAATTGGAGCAAAAAACTAAAGGTAAATAAATAGATAATACGTAATTGGGTATCTATAAACACTATTAAGGTGGACTGCTTTAAAATATAGCTGAATTAGGTTAAAATATGTAAATTCCTTGAAATCAATAAAATGTAAAGTGATATTTCATTTATGTGCCTAACAAGGTCCATACAGCTGGCCAGTATAAACTTTTCTCATATGTTTGTAATAAGAGGCTGGTGATAGAAGACATGGACATGGAATTATACTCAGAATAACATTTTACATTTCTGGAAATTTTATTACATTTCTAATTGCTTTTAATTTTCTTAGTAGTCTCCTGAAGTTGGGTATTATGTCCATTTTACAGATTGGGAAACTGAGGTGCACAGAGAATAACAGAAACAGTACACAGAAGGCAACATGATCTATTGGAAGGAGGGTAGATTTTGGGACTAGACAGATTGAAAAATCTCAGTTCTACTCCCTAATACCTCTATGAATGAAGGCAATGTTGATTGACTTCCTTAAGTCTCATTTTCATCATATGTGAAATGACTTTACACAATTGTCAGTTACAGAACCAATGAGGTATGTGAAAAGCTCACCTAACTTTTTCTGGAAGATATGGGTCTTGACCTTAGGAGACTCCACACCCAGTGCTTCAGGGGTATTTGCTTGAGATCTTTTCTGCCAATCACAGTGTTAGGACATGCATTTCTCAGCCTTGTTGCTGAAGCCATAGAGAGCCTGTAACGAGTCAGGAGCAAAGTAATGGCTGCCTTGGTTAAAAATCATCAATTTAAAGATGCATTATTATTCTCACCTTGACTACTCATAGTTCTTTCCAGATGGTAGCCATCTATATAGGTATATATATAGAAATAATTACATGGTCCTTCTGTATATATTTTACATACTTTGCTTTTAGGTATTTTGTGGACACATGTTCACCAGCTGTAAGAAACTGCTGTATTCTAGTATAGAATCCTTATCACTCACTGCATGTATTTACTGATTTCTCCAATATGCCAGATTAGGATTCTTTGTGAATGCAGGCATTACCCCTCTAATGTCTGCAAATGAAGACCATGCCTAGCGCTTGTTAACTTCACTCCTGAAATGGCCAAGTGGGGGAGTAGGGAGGAAGATGATTTGTACAACAGTACACAGAAAGTTCATGATGAAGCACAAATGAGAATCCAAGTTACTTACCTCTTTTCCAATCCCTCCTTCCCTAGAAAGAACAATGCTTTTGCCTTTCTTGGGTGTCCATTTGCATCTTTATTCTTTTCCACACTCACAAGTATATTTTATATTTTCCAGGGAAACCACTGCAAGGCCTCCACCCATCCATGTACAATTTATATTTAGCCCTGAAGACAACGGTTTGCTTGACCTAGACTGTAATCAAATGGAAGGCGTGACTGTTGGGGCCTGGAAAGGGTTGGAAGAAGCTAAAAGAACAGGCTACAGTGAAATCTCTGACCTTGAGGTCCTTAGAGAGAAGCAACTCTAACCCCATGATGACAGAGTTGAATTAAAATATAAATGCTTCCAAATATCTGTTGCCAGGAAGCAGATGACATGCTAAATTACTTTGCAGATTGACTACTTAATTCAGTGACTTCCTGAGTCAGGAGTTGCCAGAAGAGCCATTTTGTCCTTTCTGGCAAAAAAAGCCACTGGGATTGCTGTCTCCAGTCCTCTTTCCTCTGCTTCCTGCTGTAGGAAGGCCTGTTTCCTGCAGAGAGATGCCTGATTAGACAGCACTATTTTAGTAGGAAGGGTACTAGGTAACCAGTTAGGTCTTTCATTTGATATTGATTGTGGATAGTGTGGATGTTGTGCACATGATAGGAAAATAAATTCATTTTACAAAATGTAAAATGATGAATCAAAAGCAAACTAGACCAGGGAAAGTTCTGGAAAGTTGTATTGCAACATTTTCATCTGCTTTATTAAGTATTTTGAAGTGGCTGATTTATTTTTGTGGAAGGAAATTTGTCTCGGTGCAGTTTTTCAGAACTGAATTTTGAGCAATGAGCTTAATATTTGCCAAGGAGTCTGATGTTGTGAGAGAGCTGGCTTTGAGTAGAAGGAGTAAGGTAGATTAGCTTAGATAGAACAGCCAAAATGGAGGAAGCAGGGGACTCACTGATTCCCACATTCCGGCATGAGGAATGAAGCCAGAAAAACCTCTAAGGACATTGTTATTGTTGTTGTTAGGTGCCGTCGAGTCGCGACCTTCATAGTGTTTTCAATGGCTGACTGTTTCGGGATTGCCTCGGGAGTGGATTGCCAGGCCCTTCTCCCATTTTTGTGGTGCTGGGAATTGAACTCGGGACCTCAGAGACTGCAGTGTAGAGCTCTACCAACTGAGCTAAATCCCAGCCCCTAAGGACATTGGAAGGACATTATTTTAAAGGACCCACAGCTTATTTAAGATAAATATGGCCTGAATATAAACAAAAGCAGATTTTTCCAAGATATGTCTATTGGCCCATCCTTTGGAAATACACCAAACAACTCCATTGAGGCATTTTACAAAACAAAGACCCTAGGCTTATTATGGCCTAAACCCCAACAAAGTGCTTTTCCAAGTGGATCTTCTGTTCCTGCCTCAAGACTCACATCACACTGGGCACCTAGTTTGAACAAAACTAGAGGGAACATGAATCCACGCTCTCCTCCCATGTGGCCACATTCGTGCTTCCCCTTCTCTGGGGTGACTCCACGACAGCTGCCCCTTTTTTTGGGTCCCACCATCCTCTCTATCTAGCCAAGATACTTTTCTTTGTAAAGCTTGCTTAACTCTTCTGTTCTCTCTGGCTTTATCTTCCCCTGGGGAATAGAAGTATCATTATGGCAATTCACCCAGAGAAATGAGATTTTCCAAGTTCTTTTCGAGGTTTATCTAAACATCTCCAGGTGCCTCAGGTTCCCCTATCATTATTCCTTAAGGTGTACTATCTTTTACAATAAACTCTGTATCATCTACTACTGTATTGAGCATGAATTCTTTTATGTGCCAAACATAAGACACTCAGGTTTGCTGCCAGATTCCTGGGCCTGTGCTTCCCAGTAACAGAAGGCATAGCAGGAGGCTTGAGGTTTAAGGCTGTGGAAGAGTGTGGATTTTATAGTTGCTGGTGGATAAGGTTTTTATATCCCACTTTGTAACTGCTTCTCTGTACTCTAGCCATGCTTCTACTTTATCTCTAAGAGATGTAAGTGGCTAAATAAGACGCATGTATTTAGCAAAGCTAAATAAACAAAAAGCTCTCAACATTCGGACAAAAGGAAAATAAGGGTAGGAAGCAAACTGGAGCCACAAATGAACTGGTTCACAAAATGTAGAGTAAAAATTTATTTCTTCTGATACGTGTTTGGCATTGATTCTGTAAGACCTTGTGTTATTCAGTATGCATCCTGATCATTCAAGTAGATTGCACATGTCTCATGGATAAGACTTCTGTCTTGGGAGTCTTTAAATTCCATGTTTTGTTCAGTCATATTTGTAGTTTGTGCCCCATAAATGTTAGCTAGCATTGATAGTGAGAGTTGAGTTTCTTCTTATCTGTAAGACTCTGCCTTGTAACACCCAATAATGCAACTTCAACAAAAGTATCAGCAATTATTTCTAGAGGTGCTATTTTGGCTCATAGGACACATGAAATTATTCACCTTTAAGAAAATTGTTCTTGTTGTTAGTTGGTTTTGAGTTGGGTCTGACTCATAGTGACCCTCCTAGGGTTTTCAATAGCTGGTTGTTTCGGGAGTGCTTGGGGAGTGGATTGCCACATCCTTTTCCCCTTAAGCAAAACTAGGGTGATTTTATTGAATAATTTCTGATTTTTAGTTTTAGGTTTTTGCTTTAACTGCTCAGTGTTATTCAGAGAGCTTTTTGTTCTTAAAGGTGTTTGTGTAGGAAAAAAATAACTATTTCCTACCAGAGTGTCGTAGAAGAGATTCCTTCCTGCTAGAGTGATGATAGTTGTTAGTGAATCAGATGGTTCCTGCAAATTCTATCCCATCCTGTTTTACTATAGATAATGACTTTTCAACTGAAGCTGTATAGCTTAATCTCATATTTTATATTTCTTTAATTCTAAAGAAAAGCATATAAAGAAATATTTGATAAATGGCTTTAAGGTTTCTACTCTTGTTGTTTGTAGGGAATATTTTCCAGTAAGAGGATTATACAGGCCCTAGGGTATCTCTGGCTGTACCTTCAACCAGTTTTGGGGTTTTTTGTTACCTTTACAAAAGGAGGGATGAGAGAGAGGAGGAGGGAGAGAGGGAAAGTTTTTCTTTTGGCTTTCTTTCTAATAGCCTTGGTAAAAAGTTTATGGGGAGGAGAAGTAAGAAATATTTGCTAAAATGAGGTTTTGGCAATATTTTTATTAAGGCATGCTATTCTACCTTATTAACGTAGATAATATGTAATTAATTCTAGTGTACATAAACAATGGATAATTAATTCTAGTATAAAGCCAGATAAAAAGGAACATCTCTAAATAGAATTAATAGCTCACCTTATAAATGATATGATGATAAATTTTATTCTGTATCAATCTACTTTCAAATATTTTATTAACTCATATCTGATAGTCTCCAGAGGATAAATTTAAAATAGATAACAGATCTCACTAGAAGAATAAATGGGATCAATAGAAAACAGTTCTGAAAAAAGAAAATAGTTGTGGGAGGTGAGGGAGAACTCTCTACATATTAAATTGTATTCTAAAGCTATAATATTTAAGTCAGTGTGATACTGACAGAAATATAGACAGCCCAGTGAATCAAGGTAGCTTAAAAAAAGATTATGTTATAATATATCATCTAGTATACACAATGGCAGAAGGACCTGGAAGCCCATTCCTGAAACAATCAGCCATTGAAAACCCTATGAATAACAGAAAAGCACTGACACAGTGGCAGGAATGGCACAGTATCACGGAGTGTTTTGTTCTGTTGTACATAGGGTCACTATGAGTAAGACCCGACTTGACAACACCTAATAACAACAACATAAAGGTGATATTACAAACTAATTTTAAAAGAGAATATTTAATAAATGATATAAGAATAATTCATTAACTATTTGAATAAAATCATCCCTAGATTCTTATATAATATCATAGACCAAAATACATCAAGATGGATAAAATAGTTACGCACTAAAATGAAACCATTAAGCAATTGAAAGAAAATATTGGTTCTTATTTATTTGATCTTGTTATGGAAATAAGCTTTCTAAGAAAAAAATTTAATGGGAAGATTGTTACATTTGACAACACAAAGAACATTTAGAACTATGTATGTCTACAAAAAATGTTGATTGATTTTTAATAGCAAAATACTATTGAATAAATTGGAAGGATAGATGACACATTGTTTCCATCATGCTCCTATAAATCAACAAGAAAAATATAAAAATACCAAAATATTATGTAAGGATTGACAGCTAATTGACAGTGGAAAACGTATAAATAGCTAATAAACATCACAAGGTCAGTCTCTAATAAGAAAAGGAATGTAAATAGAATCAATGTGATATTAATTTTTCCTATAAAATAATTGGATATTTGAAATTTTTAATGCCTTGCGTTGTGAGGTACTATATGCATGGCTGTTAGGAATATAAATGGATACAATATTCTGAAGGGTAACTTGGAATATTTATTTTAAAAGTCTTAAAAACTTGCCCTTTGATCCAGAAATTCTACTTCTAAGAAATTACCCAAAGGAAATAATATTTGTAATGAATTATGTGCAAGTATGTTCACATGGGCCTGCAGCCATACCACTATGGCTTCTGATCCATCAGATATCGAAAGCTAAGCATGGTCGGGCCTGGTTAGTTCTTGGATGGGAGACTGCCAGGTGCTGTAGGCTTGGGAGAAGGACCAGGCAACCCACTCCTAAAAAAACAATCTGCTGTTGAAAACCCTATGAGTAGCAGAGAAACAGTATTAATACTGTTTCATCTGTTATATGTAGGGTCCCTATGAGTTGGATACCAACTCAATGGCACCTAACAACAACAAAGGTTAGTTATCTGGACTGCTATATAAACATATAGCTCAGTTGGTAGAGCACTGTTGTGCAGTCCCGGGTTCAATTCCCAGCACTGCAAATGTGGGGAAGGACATGGCAATCCACTCTGGAGGCAATCCTGAAACAATCAGCCATTGAAAAGCCTATGAGTGAGAAGAAAGGAGGGAGAGGAAGAAAAAGGAAGAGCGAGGAATGAGAGAGAGGGTGACCTCAAAGTAAACAGCCCAACTTTAATAGTTCGGGAAATAATTATAATACCAATAATACCAAAGAGTGATTATAATACAAATGGGCTAGATTATTCATGTAATACTACTGACAATGTAAAAAGATAGATCACTACAGAAAAAAGTTTGGACCTTAAACATAATTGGGATGCAAGGGTATATAGAAAAATATCCCACTAAAATGCATGCAATGTAGAAGAGAGGCCTTAGGAGAGGGTGTAGAAGAAGGGGGAGGAGGTGTACAAGAAGGTAAAGGGGAAGTTATCTGTGCAATGTACAATGAAACACATATATGGAAATGTCACAATGAAATGCATGTCAGAATGAAACGCATTAAGTTGTACATTAAAAATGTCCAATAAAAAAATAAAGAAATAAAAAGAAAACCCTATGAGGGTCACTATGAGTCAGGCATGACTCAATGGCACCTAACAACAACAACAACAACAATATTCATATGGCATCATGCCTTATAATATGATATTGGGAGAGCAACAAATGCTTAACAATAAGGAAATAATTAAATAAAATTTAATAGGTCTGTATGATGATGTATTATACAATCATTAGAAATTATGTTTTTAAGAACAATGACCAAATGGAATGCTGCTAATATATTTTTAAAATTAAAACCAAAAGGAGAATTCAAAGCAATGTGATCTGAATGTTGATGGAGGTGGATGGCATAGGCAAACCAAAATAATGTCAGTATATGTTGCAATAAAGAAAAAAATAACAGAGGGATAAAATACAAGCTAACACAAGTTTTCTTTTCTATGTTGGGGGATGATGAATATTTTTAATATTTTACTTTTATGTTTTTCTGAATATTCCAAATTTT
>VMDO01028890.1:0-23298 GCA_007922755.1 Pedetes capensis
GGCCTTGGATATGATTTGCTTAGCACTTTTGACAAGACAGTGAGGAAGTTTGCAGTGGCCATGTGTGTGAAGCACACACAGGAAATAGATGTTGGCATCTATTTCTGGCAAGAAGTCAGGCAAAATATTGGATAGAGAAATTGCTTCCAGATCATGGACAGCCCTGAGCATGGAGCAGAAAGGATTTATATTGTACTGTTTATTGACTTCTTATTGTGACTCTAGTGTGGAGTAAAGCACACATCCTGCATATATCACACCCTTAAATATCCCTACAAGATTCATTGTTGTATCTCCATTTTTCTGCCAGGAAAGGTGGAGATCAGAGAATATAAATGACTTTCTCTCAGTCATTGACTTAAGAAATGTTTGAGCTAGAATTTGAATTCAGATCTGACTGAATCAATTTGTGTATTTTCAATAAAACATCCATTTTATATTCTTGAGTAAAGGGTAACTTTATTTCTAGGTAAAACTGAGATATCAAAAATATTTGTTTCTACTTTCTTCCTATTTTGTTTGCCTTTTGCTTATGCTATTCTTTTCATGATGTTCAAATCCTTCCTCTTCATGTTGTTCTGTTCCCAAAGGACCTGTTTCTGCTGGCTGTCACAGTTGATAAACACATTTGCCAGTAACTAGTGATATACCAAAGAGCACTGCATCTGAAAGAGGTAAGGAGTGTAATGAGTTTGAAAAATTGCCTTAACACTATACAGACGACCCTCAACTTGCAATGTGCTATGTCCCGATAATCCCATTTTATAGTGAAATTAACCAAAGTTTGAAATTCATTTAATAAATCTGAGCTACAAAACATCATATCTTACCCTACCTTGAATGGGCTGATAGCACACATATTAGCCTGTAGTTAGGTGAAATTATCTAACACAACATCTGTTGTGCAATGAAGTAGTGCATGTATCATGCACTTTATCAAATACCTGTTTCCAAAGCCTCTGGATAACATAGCACACTATAAATGTCAGCTGCTTCCTTTCATGACCACGTGGCTCAGAGGGAGCAGCCTAGCATACTGAGAGAGGATCATGCCACATGTCACGATCCTGGTAAAAGATCCAAATTCAAAATTCAAAGTATGGTTTCTACTGAATGTGTATCATTTCTGCACAATTGCAAAGTCCAAAAAAATCATAGGTGGGACCATTGTAATTTGGAGACTTGCAATGTAAATCTACATTCCAAAATGAAGTCCCAAAGTTGTATTCAAAGTATCTGAAAGCAGTCAGAGTTTCAGATGGGGACAAGGTGGAATTACTTTCCTCCCAGGAGTCCTCAAATCACCTTCCCTGGACACAGCCTAATCCATTTTTTCCATCTGTGGCTATTAGGATGACTCTGTGGCAGGTGTGTGCAGCAGCACTGGAGTACAGAGGAAGGGGTCCATCAAATAGGAGAGCACAGGGTAGGGGTTCCAGCAATAGTGTGCAATGGTGTAGAGGCTCCAGCTGGTGAGATTCTGGCCTGCTTTCTCCCTCCTCCAAATGACAAGGTTTGAGCTGAGCGGAAAAAATTCATAGGAAACAGTCAGAAATGTAAGCAAGGGATATAAAGAGGAAGTAGATATTGTCCTATCTCTGGGGAGCCTCCCAGTCTAGGAAAGTGCACAATGACTACTTGACGCCTGTAATTACTTTAATACTAAAGCCAACATCTCTCCTCTCTTTATCACAGTCTTATGGTCTCTATGCAAATAACACTGTGTTAGGGTGAATCTGTTCAGGACTCTGCATGCTGGGCTATCCACTACTTTATCCTCCAGCCTCTTGTTGCTAGTGTGCATGCACAATGTGGCTAATGTGACTGAAAATTAAAATTTTAATTTGATTGAAACATGCTATAAGTATAAAATGTAAAATGAGCTTTGAAGACTTAGTATGCAAAGACAAACATAAGTATCGCTTCCTTCCTTTCTTCCTTCTTTCCTTCCTTCCTTTGTACTTCTTTCTTTCGTTCATTCTTTCTTTCTTTCTTCCTTCCTTTCTTTCCTTTTATTCCTTTCTTTCTCTATTGGTTATAGGGGGAAAGATATATTGAGTTACATGAGCTTAAACTTATTTTTTCAAAAACCATGAAGGACAGAGCACACCATGAAGTGGGGCTAGCATGTGCAATGGCTAGGTAGCCTGAGAGAATGAGCCCCACACAGGGAACACGTAAGTCAGCTTGAGCTGCTGTAGAGACTAGTGGCTTAAACAACAGCAATTTAGATTATGGGAAGTCCAAGGTCAAGGAGTTAGCTAGTCTGGTTCCAGGAGCAGGCATATTCCTGGTTCACAGATGGCTGTCTTTCCATAGGGATGAAAACAGAGAGAAAGAGCAAGTGACCTCACTCCTGTCCTTTCTAAGGCCACTAACCCCTTCAGGAGGACAATCCCTTAAGACTAATTACCTCCCCACAACACAACTCCAACTACAATCACAGTGAGGATTAGGGATTCAATATATGAATTTGGAAAAATAAAACATTCAGCCTAGTGTGGGTAATTTCAAGTCACACAATACAGCTAGAATGAAGGATCCAATAAAGGTTATGAGAAATGACCAGAGATAGCCGGGTGCGGTGGCACATGCCTGTAATCCCAGCAGCTCAGGAGGCAGAGGCAAGAGGACCACAAGTTCGAGACTAGAAGCAGTCTACGTAATTTAGCAAGACCCTGTCTCAAAAAGTAAAAAGTGGGCTGGGGGTGCAACTCAGTGGTCCAGCACTTGCAGAGCATGCAAGCGCGAGGCCCTGGGTTCAACCTCTAGTACGGCAAAAAAAAAAAAAAAAAAAAAAAAAAAAAAAAAAAAAAAAGAAAAAGAAAAAGAAATGACGAGAGATGAGCACAGAGATGAAAGAGGAATGAGGTCAAGGGGACTGTTAGGGTTTCTTGAAGGAAACAAAAATCAGGTAGATACTGAAGGCTATGATGCCTCTTGTTATACCAGAAAAAAATCCACAGGCAAAGTTTCTATTTAAAGCCATGGGAAATGCAGGTTTTTGTGAGAGTAATCCATTGGGTAGTATTTAGGGTCTGTCTCTGAGAACATTTCACACATTGTAACTGCTAGGCAGCTAATTGCTAACCAAGTATAGATTTTTTTCTTCCAAAGTAAGAATAATTCAGAGCACTTTGTAACTGTCAAACTCTCCTCCTATCGCTAGATCTCTACTCACTGGTAGAAAATACATTCAAGGAGCCAGGGTTATTGATCAAAGAGGCTTTCAAAAACAGGAGTTTGAGATGATTTTGCAGTGAGAGCCTATGTCCACCAGAGGGCAAACGGTAGGGAATCCAGTCCAACTGGGAAAGTTCATTCCATGGCATCTTCATCAAAAAAGATTTAGAGAAGTATGATTTTTTTCAGTATAATCTGTTACTTTTATTGTTGTTGTTGTTGTTAGGTGCCATCAAGTCCTGTCCGACTCATAGCGGCCCTCACAGGTTTTCAATGGCTCTTCCGAGATTTTCTCAGGAGTGGATTACCACGTTCTTCTCCCATTTTTGCGCTGTGGGGAATTGAACTCTGGACCTCAGAGACTGTAGAGTGGCACTCTACCAACTGAGCTAAATCCCAGCCCCTTTTACTTTTATTAGTATATACTAATTGTACAATTAATTGTACAATTGTACAATTGTTAATTGTACAATTGTCGATTTGACATTTTCCTATATGTATATAAAATACTTTGATCATACCCCCACTTCATATCTGGTGAATTATGATGTTCTCATTTCACATGTGACTCACTTGAGTTTGGAAAAAGATATTTGAAAAGCAATGAAATAGAAGTTCTTTATTATCCCAAGTGTAAAAGAGGCAACTTCACTTTGAGTTGATTTTTAATAGAGATTTGAAAAGGATTATTTGAAAAGAGTCCTTTATCACACAGTAAGGAAAATTTTAAGAGAATAATGGAAACTTTCAATGAGAATCTTGAGTAGTGATTTCTGTAAGAAGCCATTCAGTCTCCAAAGACTTCTAGCTTAAAGTTTCAGTACCTGCTCCACACATCCCAAAGGGAAAATAAAGATATTCACATACAGTCAACTATGTGAGGAGTTCATAGTTGACTTGAAGGAAAAGAGATGTGGATTTTAGTCCTGAAAATGGTAGAAACTGGCTGCTTGACTTGTTCGAGACTTTTGCCTTCTCTCTGTTTCAGTTTTTCCATCTATAAAGAAAGAATATTGCATCACCACTAAAGATTATATATCTTGTTTATTTCTATTCCGTTTTGTTCTGTTCTGTTCTGTTCTATTCTATCCTGTTCATACTGAGGAGCTGAACCTGGGACTTCATGCATGCTTTGCCACTGAGTTGCACCCTCAGACCCTTTTTTAGTTTTTTATCTTGAGATAGGGTCTCATTAAGTTATGCAGGCTGCATCTGGCCTCGAACTTGTGATCCTCCTGCATTTGGCTCCTGAGTTGCTGGGATTACAGATGAGAGCTACCATGTCCCTCTAATAGTTCTTGTTAAATAATCACTAATTCAGAGTCAGATTCCAGGCTAAAGGACTTTTGCCAATATCTCACTTACTTTTCACAACAACTTTGAAGCAGGTAGTCACTTAATCCTATATTGTTTATGAGGAACAGGCACACACAAAGTTAGGCAACAGGGTCAAGTCACAGGGACATTAAATGTTGGAGTCTAGGTTTGACTAACTAAAGAGGGATAGTTTCTATCCACCCAACATAATTCACTTATGGATGATCTCTAAACATCTATTTTCTCTAAAAGATAAGAAGGAATTTTAAAGATCATTTACAAAGTGATAGGATAGCAGTTTTATAAAATGAAATAAAACAAAAAAGAACCCTATTTGTCGAAATAATTATGTAAATTTCTTATTGGCGCTACAACAAATTACTAGAAACTTAGTCATTTAAAATAACATAAATCTATTCTTATAGTTCTGAGATTCAGAAGTCTGAAACTGATCCCAGTGGGCTAAAATCAAAATAGTGACAGGGCTACTCTCCTGGAAGTGGTAAACGGGGTTCCACTCATTTGCCATTTCTAGCCTCCACGTGCCTCTTCCCCTCTTTGTTCATGGACTCTTCTTTCATCTTTGAAATCAGCAGCACAGTATCTTCAAAACTCAGTCATCCTCTGATTCTGCTGATGGAAAAGCCCTTGTCATGAGCTGCTATGTGTAATCATGAGTAGTGTTCTGTGTAATCGTAAGTATTTTAACAGGAAAAACAAACACATAGAAATGGAATTATTGTTATATGGTAAATACATGTTTATCATTATTTAAAAAAGAAATAAAATGTGCCAAATTGCTTTCCACATTCCCACCAGCAAATGTCAGAGAATTCCAGTTGGTCTGCTTCCAAAACACAGAAATATTTATGATCAATTTTTTGTTTTTCTCTTAAATCACTTTAATAGACATACAATGGTATCTCATTCTATGTTTAATTTTGCATTTTCCTAATGACTAGTAATATTACAGCCTGCAGTTTGTAGCACTATGGCATCTGATCCTGTCAGATATCCAAAGCTAAGCAGGGTCAGGCTTGGTTAGTACTTGGATGGGAGACCACCTGGGAACACCAGGTGCTGTTGGCTTGGGAGAAGGACCCAGCAACGTGCTCCCCCAAAAATACAGTGAGCCACTGAAAATCCTATGAGTAGCAGAGAAGCACTAACAATAGTGTTTTGCCTGTTGTACATAGGGTCGTTATGAGTCTGACTCGACGGCACCTAACAACAACAAAACAGTAATGTTGAGCTTCTTTTCATGTTTTTATTTGCCATTGGTCCAGTCTTTCTGCCTTATTTCTTTCCATTTTCTTATCATTGAGTATTGTTGTTGTTAGGTGCCTTCAAGTCGGTATCCGACTCATAGCAACCCTATGAACAACAGGTGAAACACCATTATCAGTGTTTCTTTGCTACTCATAGGGTTTTCAATGGCAGATTGATTTTTGGGACTGGGTTGCCAGGTACATCTCCCAAGCCTACAGCACCTGGTGTTCTCAGACAGTCTCCCATCCAAGTACTAACCAGGCCTGACCTGCTTAGCTTCGGAGATCTGACAGGATCGGATGCCACAGGGCTAGCTGTAGGCCAGCACTGAGAACTGAGCATTCTTTATATATTCTTAGTCATAGCCCTTTCTTAGCTACATGATTTATGAATAACATTTCTCAATCTGTGTCTTGTCTTTTTTTTCTCTCTTTGACAAAGTTCAGCTTATCAATATTTTTTCTTTCATAGAAGATTTTTTGGTTCCACAAGTAAAAGTTACTTGTCTGCCCAAGTTCTCAAGGGGTTTCCTCTATATTTCCTATTTTTTCTAAATATTGTGTATTTTTATACCTTATGTATGTATCATATTTGAGCTTTGTCTGAATATGTATAAGTCTAGATCATGGTTCACTTTTGCATGTGAATATCCAATCGTTACCTCATATTTGTTGAAAAGACATTTGGAGATACTGTTTCCAATAAGTTTCTTTTGCATTTGTGTCAAAAAGCACTTGTGCTTATTTATGTAGGTCTACTTCTTGATTTGGGGTGGGACTTAGCTCATTTGGTAGAGTGCTGCTCTGTAGTCTCTGAGGTTCTGAGTTCAATTTTCAGCACTACAGAAGTGGAAGAAGGACATGGCAATCCACTTCCAAGGCAATCCAGAAGCAATCAGCCATTGAAAACCCTATGAGGGTTTCTATGAGTCGGACAGGACTAGACAGCACCTAACAACATCAACAACTTCTTGATTCACCATTGTGTTCCACTGATACATGTCTCTACCTCAGTGTATTGATTAGCATAGTTAAATAGTAAGCCTTAAAGACAGGAAATGTGGCCTTTCCTCTCTCTCCCTCTCCTTCTCTCCCTCTCTCTCCCTTTCTCTCTCTCTCTCTCTTTCTCTTTCTCTCTCTCTTTCTCTTTCTCTCTCTCTTTCACAGACACACACACACACACACACACACACACACACACACACACTCCCATATTATTATGTAGGCTATTCTCGTCTTTTAAGTAGGCTGGGCTTTATTTCAGTTGGTAGAGTGCTGTTTTCTGGTCTATGTGGACTGAGATTCAATCCCCAGCACCACAAAAATGGGAGAAGCATGTGGTAGCCCACACCCACAACAATCCCAAATCCTGAAACAATCAGCCATCAAAAACTCAATGAGGGTCATACAAGTTTGGTAAGCCTCATAGAACCTAACACACACAGTACTTTTGGTATTCATGTAAATTTTATAATCAGTATGTCTATAACTAAAAAAGAACTTTTCTGGAATTTTCATTGTATTTATGTTAAAATTATAGGTCAATTTCAAAAGAATACACATCTTAATTGTATTGAATCTTTCAATCCATGAATATACACGTTTTCTGTTTATTTATAATTTTTTGGTTTCCTTCATCAACATTTTGTAACTTAAACACCCAAGTCTAGCTATTTTTGTTAGATATCTACTAAAGCCTTTGAATTTTTGAGGTATTGAAAATACTAATTTTAAAATTCATATTCCCAAGTGTTCATTGCTAGTACCCACAAATAAAAGTTGGTTTTTCCATGTGTATCTCATATGTTGTGACCTTGCTAAATTCATGTATTGGTTCTAATAACTCTTTTTGCAGATTTCTTTAGTTGCTTTACTTAGAAAATTGTATTGTCTGTGATTATGGACAGTTATATTTCTTCATTTTCAGCAATGTACATATTTTCCCTTTGTCATTTATTCTTTTATATAATATTAAACAGGAATGGTGACAGTAAATATTTTAGATTTTTCCCCCTCTTAGTCTTTTACCACTACATTGGATGTTTGAGTTTTTGGTCCATACCTTTTACCAGGTTGTGACAATTTTCTGATATTCCTTGTTTGCTAAGAAATTTATTCCTTTGTTCTGTATTTGTTTTTGATTTTATTAATTCCAAATGTGTACTGAATATTGTCAAATACACTTCTGCATCAATTCACATGATCATGTTTTTTTTCTTATTTGTCCTTTATAATATGATGTATCATATTGAGTTGTTTTTGAATATTGAACAGCCTTTAAGTTATTGGATAAACTCCATTTAATCAAAATATGTATTAAAAATTGTACATTCAATTTGCTAATATTTTGTTGAGTATTTTTGTCAATATTCATGAGGCATATTGCTCTATAGTTTTTTCATTGTGTGTGTGTTTTGTTTGTTTTCCTTTTTTGTTTCTAGATTTTTATTTGTTTTTGGTACAGAATCTCTCTATGTAGCAGAAGCTGTGCTAGCACTCATAATCTTCCCACCTTAGCCTCTTGAATGTTGGGATTGAATGTACTACCTCACCGGATACTATCGTTTTGTTTTCTTGTAGTATTTTGTCTTGTTTTGTTATCAAGATATTCCTGGCTTTCTAAAATGATTTAGAAAATCTTATCTCCTCTTTTATTTTCATGGAGGGATTATGAATATAAGTCCACAATATAATTACATATTTTGTAAAATGTTCTAGTGATACCAACCTAGACCTACAGTTTTCTTTAGGTGAAGAATTGTGATTAGATATTTAATTTCATTAAAATAGTAAAGCCTATTTGGACTCTGTTTCTTATGGAGTAAGTCAGGTAGTTAGTGTCTTGCAATAATAAATTGGTCCATTGCATCTAAATTGTCCAGTTTAGAGGTATGGTATAATATAATTTTAATGTCATTTACTGCTCCCACTTTTATTTGTGATCTTATAATTTGTATTTCCCTCTTCTTTTCTTGGTTTTATTAATTTTTGAACCTTCATTTTTGTTGCTTTAGCTTTAAATTTTATTATTTTTATTCCTTCCTTATGTCTGTTTACTTTAGGTTCTTTTCTTTCTTCCTTTTCTAGTTTCCTAATACGGAAATTTATATTTTTATTCATCTTAATATGCTATAAATTTCCTTCTATGAGCTACTATGTCTCCTCCCATACCAACTTGCAATATGATCTCTTATCTAGGAAGCTAAGCAGGGTTGAGCCTGTTTATTCCTTGTATGGGAGACCATCTAGAAACACTAGGTGCTGTAGCCTTAGGAGAAGGACCTGACAGCCAACTCCAAAACAATCAGCCATCTAAAACCTATGAATAGCAGAGAAGCACTGGCAGAACATCTCAAAAATTTTAGTATATTACTTTTTCATTTTTATTCGATTCAAAATATTTTCTAATCCCTTTGTTGATATTGTTGTCAAGTGCCATAGAGTCCTGTTCGACTCATAGCAACCCTATGTACAACAGAACAAAGCACTCCCCAAAACTGTGCCGTGCCTGGCACTTAGTCAGTGCTTTTTTGCTATTCATAGGGTTTTCAATGATTGATCGTCTCCGGATTACTTCAGAAGTGGATTACCATGTCCTTCTGCCATCGTAATCTTTATTAAGGCTCATTTTTTAGCTGATGACTTTATTCAGATATGTGTTATTTCATTTCCAAACATTTGGAGAGTTTCCATTTTTCTTTCTGTTTGTAATTTTGACCTTAATGTTATTATAATAAGGTAAATATATTTAAAATATAACTTTGAATATTTTAAATATATTATAGATATTTTTATAATTGAAGTTAAGATTTATCTTTGGGAAGTTCCATATACACTTGAAAATAATTTATGCTTTGTTCTTGTTATATGGAGTAATATGTGAATGTCAATTAAATTCTATTTGATAGTGTTTTCAGTTCTTACATATTTTTTCTGATATTTTGTCTACTTTCTTTACCTATTAATGAAAGAATATTGATATCTCTGATTGTATTTTTATTTGTCCACTTTCTTTTTAGTTTTATCAGTTTTGCTTCATGTAATTTGAAGTTCTTTTTGTAGGTGTACAACCATTTAGGATTGGTATACCTCTTTGGTGAATTGATATCTTTATTATTATGAATATGTCATTTTATCCCTGCTAATTTTCCTTGTTCTGAAGTACATATGGTGTAATACTAATGTAGTCACTCCATTTTAAGATCTGTGAGTATCTGGGATTTTATGTACTTGCAAGCTCACCGTTATTATTAGGTGCCATTGAATCTGATCTGATTCATGATGACTCTGTGTACTTGGCTTACCACAATTCATCAGATGAAGGCCACAAAACTTTTGGGAAAGAAATAAAGTGCAATTTACTTTTCACATGCAGTAACTAGATTATACATATTTTCATTAATTTCTCAACCCCCACATGCTACAGAAAAACATGAAAGGGACAGGATAATTCATGCATAGCAATGGATGGTTACAGGGGATGTCTAAGCTTAGGATACTCACGTCTTTTGAAATGGATTATAATATAAGCCTGACCTTTGAGTCAAAGGAAGACACTTGTATGCCAGGCATTACTTGCTTTCTCTGTTTCTTGTTATGTGTCTATAGACTTTGAAAACTGCAACTTACAATGATATAATTTTTGCTTCTATATTTTAAATAACTTAAGAGGATAAAGCTATTGCATTTTTATATAAGCACTTATTTAACATTAATGGTGCTCTTTCCTCTGTCTAGAAGTTCCAGGTTTTCATATGTATAACTTCCTTTTCCTCTGAGTGATTCATTTTTAATTTAATTTAATTTTTAAATTTAATTTAATATAGTTTTTGGAGGGACCGCTTAGTTACACAGGCTTCCTCTTTCCTCAAACTTGCCATCATCCTGCCCCACCCCCAAGTTATTGGGATTATAGGCATATGCCATTGCACCCAGCCCTGTATGATTAAAGGGATGGTTTATTTTATTAAAAGAAAGCATTCATTTTACAGACGATCCCATTTTATCAATTTCCCTTTTCTAAGAAGCAGATTTATTACTCCACCATTCTTTAAGAATATTGTCATTGATACAAATTCTAAACTGATAGTGCTTTACTTTCAGCATTTTACAACGCATGTTTCACTCTTTTCTACCTTTCCTGCCTTTTGTTGAGAAGTTCACAATCATTTGAATTATTTTTTCCTATTAATGATGTTCTGTTTTCTTCTAGATATTTTAATATTTTCCTTCCTTCCTTTAATTCTGTAGCAGTTTGTTTCTGATCTATGAGAGTCTGGACTTTTAAATTTTATCCTACTTCGTGTTAACTGAGAGGCTTGCATCTTTTTATTTACATATTTCTCTAAACTTATTTCCGGCTATTTTTCCATTCCCCTTCCCAAGGTGGCCCTGTTGGTATCTGACATACCAGTGGCATAGCTTTCAGCATCACAGCAACATGCAAGCACCCACAGCATAAGAAGCTGACAGACATGTAGGGAATGTTAATATTAGCTTCTTTAAAATCTTTTATAATTCCAATCTCTGTCTTCTCATAGCTCACATCAACTGATTTCTTTCCCTTTGCAAGATGCCATAATTCCATGTTCCTTCATTTATGGAGACATTGTAAATTATATCTTGGCATTTTGAGTACTATGAGTCTAAAGGGATTGTTTAGAACATTCATCATGTTCAAAAGACAGCTGCCTATACTATGTTCATCATCAAAGTTCCTACCCACACAAGGACTGTGGATCCAATCTCAAGTAAATCTTCAGAGCTCTTCCAGCTTCATTCAGAACTCTCTTGAGCCAGTCACTCACTAGCCAGCGTGAGATGGGGGCATGGTCAGGGTTTTCAGTTCAATTCTCAGAGTATTTGGTAAATTGCTTAGACTCCTACATGTACAGATTTCGCATGCGTGCAGAAGACGCTGTACAAGTTTAGGAGAACCCATTCTATAGATACCTTCCCTCTGCAACCTGCCTGACACTTTCTTGAACAAAAGGGATCCTCTTTCTGATCTTCTGATAACAAAACTAGCCCTTAATTCCTCTGGTCTGGCATGAACTCTTTGTGAATATATCTTTCTCTGGGACCAAACATCAATAAGACAAGTTGACAAGGATCATATGGGAGTTCACCTGCACTTTTGTGACCACAGATGCTCATGCCCTAGACTTATAGGCATGTTCCCCCATTGCAGCTGTTTCTGGGCCATTGTAAAATTTTCTGGAGGCAGGGTTAAGACGCAACAAATAACAAAATCTATGGATTTCCTTCTGAGGTCTCTGCCCTCCAAATGCTCGCTGTCCCTCTGCTTATACCTGAAACACATATTCTTTCAATGTTCTCTCTGTCCACATTTGGTGCCAATATTTCACTATCATACTATCTTTGAATCCAGGCTAGGAAAACCTAAAAGAACAAAATGGGGTTGTTGGAAAAGGGCAGGGGGCTTAATGCCTATTCAGTGAGAGTTCAAAATTTCATTTTCTTCTCCAATATGCCTACAACTCTTTGCTTCTCAGCGTGTTCCTGCAGCTTCTCCATGCATTCTGTCCTAGGTTTTATTTGCATTTAGCAGGAAACATGTGATATCAGCTTACTCGACCTGTAGCAGAATTATAACCTCTTTTTTTCTTCCCTAGTACTAGGTGCTTGAACCCAGGGCCTCACAAATGCTAGGCAAGTACTCTACCACTAAACTGCTCCCACAGCCTCTTTTTAATTTATTTTTATTTTGCGACAGTATGTCACTAAATTGTGCAAGCTGCATCTGGCCTCTAACCTGAAATCCTCTTGCCTCAGCCTCCTAAATCACTAGGATTACAGGTGGGAGCCACAGAGTGCAGCTGACAATTTCAACCTCTTATAATTTCCAATTTTAATTTTCATAGTTTAAGACTATATTTAAATTATAACTGAAATGAACTTCAATGTACATTAAAGATCCTGCACAGAAAAAACAGTAATGCTCATTTCATTATATGCACTCTTTTTTATTTTATGTTTTTGCTTGTCAATTCTTTACCAGTTATAACATCTCAAAATAACAAAAATTTGAATTCAAAATTTAGTCTGAGAATTGGGGCGAGCTTTGATATTGTTATACTCCAGAAATGACAATTTATAAGTACACAGAGTATAACCCCATTGAAACTAACTCAGAGGAGTCAAATTCAATGCAGACTGAATTTTTCCATTAAGCCACAGGAGGCAGCAAGAAATAGCAAAAGACCACTGGGCTTGCAGAAAAGAACACACCACTGTGGCTACTTAATATGCGACAAAGCCCTGGGTAAGTTATTTAGCTTATGTAGTTTTCTGTAACTGAAGCTCTAAATGCACTATAAAAATTTTTATGCCTAGATTTACCCTTGATACACTGAGACAAGATAAATAAAAGTATCTAGTAAGGAGGCACTCAAAAAGGCAAGTTAATGACACTTGATAGTAAAGGTATTTAAAAAAAAACTGCATTAAGCACAATATAATCTAAAAAATTAAATGAGATTAGAATATATTTTACATAAGTTTAGGGAGAATTATAGCTGTTGTAAAAAAAAGAATTCAAAATAATGCATATATACTCACAAAAATAATGATAATGACTTTTATGGCATGAATAGTACTTACTATGTTTCAAGCACAATTTCTCAGCCTTGCATGTTACTTCAAGCTACATTCACTAAAATGTGTTTATTACTCCTCCCATTAGACAAACAGAAAAGCTGAGACTAGACAAGTTCGTGTAGCAGGAAAACAGTAGAATTAAGATTCTATCCAAGCAGTTTGGGTGCAGATTCCCTTGTATTAACCACCATGTTATGGTACCCACCCCAACAAAATTATGTCTTACATTGTTATTGTTTTGATTTGTTATAATTACTGTATTAATTTGATTATTTCTAACATATTCCTTTGGAGTGATAGTATCTGCTCTTGCATGTTCTTTAATTTATATCTAAGTCTGAGTAGCTAAATCACTCCTTATTGGACTCATGTCTGTCTGATTGCTCTGTGGCTACTAATTATGCTTATGTAAGAATAGATTGTGTCACTTTGGGAGAATGAATACAGACAACAGAGTTGGCAGAAATCACATGTGGGAGAGGAACTTAAATTTTTCTTTTCCTAGAACGTGGCTGATAGATCTTTTGTGGAATTAAGCTAAGGCTAACTCATCAAATAAGAATATAATTGTGGTACCACTATCTTACTGAAAGAATTAAAGCTATACTGATGATATCATATAACTAATTCCATGTAAGGAATAAGAAAGGTTTAACCTGACAACTGCAGAGAGATTTATAATAGCACTAATCATAATAGCTGGGCTAGGGTTCAGCTCAGTTGGCAGAATGCTGCACTGCATTATCTGAGGCCCTCGGTTCAATCCCTAGCACCACAAAACAGGAGAAAACCCTAGCATCCCAATCCCAATACAATCCCAAAAGCAATCTGCGATTGAAAACTTTGAATATCAGAGAAGCACTGATATAATTTCTGGTGTGGCTCAGTGGTGGGCAGTGTTTGATTCTGTTGTACATAGAGCCACTAGGAGTCAGACCCAACTCCATGGCACCTAACAACAACAATCATAATAGCCAGAGACAGAAAAAGAGAGAAAAATTCAAACGTCTATCAATGCTAAATTAGATAAATAAATTGTATATTTATACAATGGAGGAGTTGATTATAATGAAAATAAATAGACCCCCCAGGTTTGGTGGGGCACGCCTATGAACCCAGCAACTTTTGAGGCAGGGTTTCACAAGTTCAAGGCCAGAGGCAGCTTGTGTAACTTAGACTTTGATTAAAGATAAAAAATGAAAAATAGGCTGAAGCTGCAGCTCAGTGGTAGAGTGCTTGCAAAGTATGCATTAGGCCCTGAGAATCCTTCAGTACCACAAATGATAATAATTAATAATAATAATAATAATAATAATAATAATAGAGTGAAAGAAAGAAAGAACAAAGAAAGAGAAAGAAGAAAGAATACATCCACACTTTACAAAAGAAACAAATCTTCCCATAATATAAAATGAAATGACATACTATATGATTTTATTTTTTTAAGTCCCCAAACAGTCAAAACCTATGGTTTTAAAACACTAGAGAGAGCTTACTACCTTAGAGGGAATATGGTCACTGGGAGGCAGGATGGGAGATCTCTTAGGCAGGGTTTGTGTTCTTCATCTGGGTGTGAGTATGTTATGAACATCTCCTAGTTCTGTGACATGTGTATGTCAGGGTATGGATATTGTACTGAATATGTGTTTAATTTTTTAAAGGCATGAAATAAAACAAAAGATTCAACGGACTTGGGCTTGATTCCCCAGATTTTAGTTTCCATCTCTGGAAGAGTATGGTATACTCTATTTCTGATATTCTGTGATTACCAGAGGTGTCTATCTATGTTTTATTGACAATGCAAAGACATTTGACTGTGTGCATCATAACAAATTGTGGATAACACTGTGAAGAATGAAAATATCAGAGCACGTAATTGTACTCATGAGGAATCTGTACATGGACCAAAAGACAGTTGTTCAAACAGATCAAGGAACCACTGCCATGTTTAAAGCCAAGAAAGGTGTGCATCAGGGCTGTGTCATTTCACTATAGCTCTTTAACCTCTATGCTGAACCAATAATCTGAGGAGCTGGACTTTATGAAGAAGAATGGCATCAGGATTGGAGGAAGACTCATTAACAACTTGAATAAAGCAGATGACACAAGTCCACTTGCCGAAAGTGAAAAGGATTTGAAACATTTACTGATGAAGATCAAAGAACACAGCCTTCAGAATGGATTGTAACTCAGTAGCAACAAAACAAAAATTCTTACAACTGGGTCAATATGCAGCTTCTTCATAAATGGAGCAAAGGTCAAGGTTGTCTAAGAGTTTGCTTTACTTGGTTCTACAATCAACACTGATGGAAGCAGCAGTCAAGAATCAAAAGACACATTGCTTTGGGAAAAGCTGTGGCAAAAGATCTCTTTAAAGCACTGAAAAGTAAAGATGTCACATTGAAGACAAAAGTGCACCTGACTCATGTCATGGTATTTTCAGTCACATCATATGGTTGTGAAAGCTAGGCATTGAATAAGGAGGATAGTAAAAAATTGATGCTTTTGAATTATGGTGTTGAAGATGAATATTGAATTTTGGACTGCCAAAAGAACCAATAGATCTGTTCTAGAGGAAGTACAACCAGAGTGCTCCTTGGAAGCAAGGATGGTTAGACTGTGTCTTATGTATTTTGGACACATAGTTAGGAGGGACCAATCCTTGGAGAAGGACATCATGTTTTGGACAGCGCCAGGTCAATGAACAAAAGGAAAACCCTAGACCAGGTGTATTGACACAGTATCTGCAACAATGGGCTAAAACATAAATAAGATCCTGTGCCTGGCACAAAATCTGGAAGTGTTTCAATCTGCTGTATATAGGGTGGCAATAAGTGAGACTCGAACACACCTAACAACAGCAATCATATCTTGCCCATCTGAATGCTAAGCAAACATAAATAACCCATTTCAGTTTTAAATCCAGATTGAATTCTTCTTTTACTGAATGAATAGTTGCTTTACCGGAAACAGAAAACTAAATGAGTGGGTTGGATTCTTAGCTGTGTTTGTCTTGTCCTCTTTCACCATGAACTACCTCTCTTCCTCACTGACTTGATCCAGACTTTTGAGTTCTGCCATTATCAGATAAATAAATAAACAAATAGCCACATCATATTGAGCAGGAATGGAAATGGTCATTCACCATTAATAGTAATGTATTTCCCCTCAAATATCAATGCAGAATATTTTTCTCCTGAGTACAGTTGGAAAGCATTTACATCACTTATCTATTTATGTGGATGTAAGTTATTTGTGCACATGTGTGAATAAATTTGTCCCCAAAGTAACTGTCTCTAGTTGTTATATGTATAGCAAGCATATAAGAAATTGTAAAAAAAAATCTGTTTTTCTTCAAGGGGTGTATAGGACAAGTGTAATGGAACACCACATGAAAAAGAATCCAAGAGACTGGGCGTGAAACTATATACTTTCCTTTATATATGACCTTAGCTCATGGCACTGGGGAAGTCACCTGTTTCTCTGGTCTTTGCATCCTCTGCTGTAAAGTGATAGCTTTACACAAGCACAATGTTCCGTAACATTTTGAAAAAATCTTGTATTAAAAACAAAATCTCAGCTGGAAATGTACAGAGGTTGCCTAACATATACAAGGCCCTGAGTTTCATTCCCAGCACTACAAAAATAAATAAACAAATAAATGAATAAATAAATGTCTTCATTACACTAAGGCCTCCTGTGTGCAGATAGCCATCATATTACTGATTAAGCACTGCAAATGTTCAGAGAGAAAGGAGAAGATATTGTTTAGATGTTGTTGTTGTTGTTAGGCTCCATCAAGTGTTATCAAACTCATAGAGACCCTTACAGGGTTTTCAATGGCTGATTGTTTCAGAATTGCCTTGAGAGTGGAATGCCTTGTCCTTCTCCCATTTTTCCAGTAAAGGGAATCGATCTTGGGACCTCAGAGACTGCAGAGTGGTGCTCTACCAACTGAGTTAAATCCAAGCCCATTGTTTAGATAGGGGGTATTACTTAAGCCATTGTAATAAGTACAGTAGCCTGCAGTCATAGCACTGTGGCATCTGATACCAACAGATCTATAAAGCTAAGCAGGGCCTGTCCTGGTTAGTACTTGGATGAGAGAGAGCCTGGGAACACCAGGTGCTGTAGGCTTGGGAGAAAGACCTGGGAATCCACTCCCAAAAAACAATACACCATTGAAAACCCTATGAATAGCAGAGAAACACAAATGATAGTGTTTCGCTTGTTATATGTAGGGTCACTATGAGCTGGATGCTGACTAGATGGTATCAACAATATACAAAGTGGTTCCAGGAAAATTATCCTTGATCCTTGTTCTCTTGTTAAGCAAAATGTAATGAGGCATGTAGGGGAAATGAAAGTCAGGAGTCAGTTTGTAAACTAAAGAAAAGGAGTGAGTTTATTAAGAGGATGGGAAAATTTATGCTCTAAGAAAGACTAAAGAGTGGGCTGATCAAAAGAGATAATCAGCAACCTAGTGGGTGATTGTTGTGCTGTTGCTGGGTGCCACTGAATTGGATCTAACTCATAGCAACCCTATATACAACAGAGCAAAACAAGCTCTCCAACACTTGCCACGAACACAATTGTTTTATGTTTGAGCACAATGTTCCAGTCACTATGTTTCTTCTCATTTTGAGTCATGCCACATCAGCAAAAGGAAATCCCAGGAGGTTTACCCCTTCTTGTCATTAAGGTCGACTACTTTGAGGAGGTAATTCTTTTCCAGTCACCTCTTGAATGTCTTCCAGCCCAGAGGTCTCATTTTCTGGCCCTGCATTTGACAACACCTCTCCAATAGTCATAGGGTTTTCAATGGCTAATTGCCTTGGGAGTGGGCTATCAGGTCTTTTCCCCTAGTCTATCTTAGTCTGGAAGCTCAGCTGAAATTTGTCTACAAGGGTTGGCCCTTCTGGTATCTGAAATACAGGTAGCATAGCTTTCAGCATCACAGCAACATTCAAGTCCCCAAAGCACAAGATGACAGATATGTACGTACAAGGAGGGTATTAATTACAGGTGGATATTTTTTGCAGATAATTCCCCTGTTGCGGGGGAGTCCAGATAACATTAGGGTGGGGTAAGGATGATTCCTTGCTGGATATGGACAGGGTGTGAGCTTCTCTGTGATCTCTTTTGAAAGGACTCTACATGGCCAGTGATAAACTTATTGGAATGTGGCTCCCTGTTTTTGTTCCCTGGGGGCACAATTTCTCTTCTTTTCTTTCCTGACTGCTCCCTAACACAGTGACTGCTATTACTGGAAGTCTTATGAATTGGTTTCTAGGGTCACTTGCACTATCTCATTTCAATTTCCTGAAATTGCTACAAATATGGAATCATATGCACTCCACATATTAAACTGAGGAGACTGGGCTTCAGGAAGTTAAAAATAACACATCTTCATTCATAGAAATTTGCAAAACCTGTTTCTGACCCTCAGTTTTGCATAACTTTAAAGTCAGCATGCTTAATGATTGTGCTTTGTAGCCCCTCAACTCATTACCATTACAATTTGCTCTTTAAAAACGTATATATGTAAAAATTTTTGAAAAAATTTCAGTAAATTAATAAAAACAAAATAAAAAATGTACTTGAAGTGTGATTCAAACCATGAAACACCCACACATTCAGAAAAATTTGAAAGGAGTTATGTCAGAAGGTTAATGGAGATATATTTCAGGCTGTTAGACTCTGTTTTTAAGATTTTTTGTTTTTTTTTGCTTTTTCTTTCTGCAGTTTACATTAACTGATTTATTTAAGGAGAAATCAATAGGCTTCATAATAAAATCAGCATTTCAAATGAGAATATGACAAAAATAAAAACAGAAGAGAATTTGAGCAGCAAAGCAAACAGTTGTTTCAAGATCTAACACTTTCATGTCTGTGACAATCCTGCCAATGGCGTTTTGTGCACTAGTAAGACCCTTTCTGACATTTTCTCAAGGAATGTCAATGACAGCTCAGGATGGAGGTGTAGCTCAATGGTAGAGTAAGCACTTAGCATTTAAGAGGACCTCGAGTTCAATCCCAAGCACCAAAAATATAAATAAATAAGTAAAAATAATGGCATCTGGCATTTAATGAAAGTTTTACATGTGCCAAAGATTATGATAAACACTTTACTTTTGGCATTCTTTTAATTCACATAGTACTTTATACATAGGGTCTTATCCATCCTCCAGATCACAATCAGGAACTGAGATTCAGAAATGTTAGATAACTTTGTGAAGTTCATTCAACAAATAAATAGTGGAACCGGAAGTGCACACAAAATTTGTCTCCCTCCAAAGGGGATGCCTTGGGCCATCTAAAACCACTGCCTGGCAAGCCTCAGGGTCCTAGAAACTTGCAAGTCTAGAGCTCAAAGAAGATAATTTTCATCGCCTTTCCTGTATTAGAACTGAGATGATGGACT
Source organism: Pedetes capensis (assembly GCA_007922755.1). Classification (NCBI taxonomy): domain Eukaryota; kingdom Metazoa; phylum Chordata; class Mammalia; order Rodentia; family Pedetidae; genus Pedetes; species Pedetes capensis. The sequence continues at coordinate 19,813 of VMDO01028890.1, forward strand.
ATAAGTGTTAGAATTCATAGTCACGGGGAAAATTTGGAATTTTCAAGTTGACAATGAATTACTTCATCAATTTCTCTTTTATAACAATTTTTTGGTAGAGAAAAAAGTAACTCAACTCCCAGTTTACTGCCTTAGTCCAGTTCTTAAGTTTCCAAACATTTGAGACAAAATACATGTCCTTTAATTATAAAAGAATTTTGATAAAATATGTCAGCATTTTTATTCATTGATGAGTTGATTTTTACAATGCCCATTGCTATGCTATTCAAGACTCCACAATGGGAGAAGAAATTAATGTTTACATATAACACAAAGTAAAATGTATCATATATGGATTCTTACAGTTACAGGTAAGCTTTTGAAAGAGTAAATACAGAAGGAGTGTAGCCTGGGAAGTGTTTCACAATTACAGCCCAGGGCACCATGGTTGTGTTTACCTATTGATGTAGTGATGTCGCTGTGATTTGGCTTTCAAGCATTCTGTGGACACTTGTCCCATTTGCCCCAAGATAACCACTCCATCTTATTGGCAGCACTCAATACTATCTCAGGTCTGTTCATCACACCTTCTTCAAGAGCGTGCCAGTAATTCTCCTGAGTACCGCAGAGGCAATCCTGTGGCACTGTGCCTGTCCCTTATACCTATTGGCTCCCACTTGTAGACCACTTCATATCTGAGATTGGTTAAAGGATTTCAGAGTGCATTTTATATACCAACTAGGTTTCTAGAATGGAGTCATTGTCCAAATATTACCAAACTGGAGGAATATTTAATACAAGAGCAAAATCACTGATGTTTTAGAAGACATAGTCAATGGAAATGCTTAGCAGAGTGGAGACAGAAGTAAGGGAGAAAAGAAAAGTACACAGTTTTGTTTATCTGATTGTCAGGGAGAGATAAGATGCATTTATAGGCTTTCACCAATATTGTAGTGAAAGAAATGACAAAACTGCAGGGGAGTTCAGTGAGTGGGAGTGCCTGGCAGTGGTAGCTTTCTGAATTAATGGAAAGATGGTGCTGTGGCCAGCATACACTCAGGCAGGGCACAGAGCCTGTGGTGGGTGGTCTGCCAAAAGCTCTGGAGCCTGTAGCTCTTTGCAGCTCCCTTGAATGGACCAGGATTCTAAGAATGTGTAAGCATTCTTAGGGCATGCAATAGGATCCGAGAAATCCAGGCTATCAGCTGTTTTCATTGCCACAGATAAAAGGAGGATCTTCTGTCCCTGACTTCTGTCACTCTCAATCACCATGAAGATCAAAATTCCTTAAATAGGCCAAAAATGACACCTCCCAAATCTTGTCAACCTCTTGCCCCTTCCATTCTTCTGAACTGCAAAAGTTATCTGAATTCAAAGACTACACTGCCCCATCAACAAATGGGACATGCTGTGTGATTTAAGATAACGCCAACGGCTTTTTTGCCCGCAGCGGTAGCCCTGTGGCATCAGATCCCATCAGATCTCAGAAGCTAAGCAGGGTCGGGCCTGGTTAGTACTTGGATGGGAGACTGCCTGGGAACACCAGAAGCTGTAGGCTTGGGAGAAGGACCTGGCCAAACCCCTCCCAAAAATCAATCTGCCATTGAAAACCCTATGAACAGCAGAGAAGCACTGACAATAGTGTTTCCCCTGTTGTACAGAGGGTCGCTATGAGTCGGATACCGACTCGCCGGCACCTAACAACAACAACAACAGCCAATGGCTTAGGCTTCTGTCTAGATTTCTACGATGGAATATTTTTAAACAGCTTTGTTGTTCTTGTTAGGTGCATTCAAGTGATGTCCAATTCATAGAGACCCACACAGGGTTTTCAATGGCAGATTGTTTGGGGATTGTTTCAGGAGTGGGTTGCCAGGTCCTTTTCCCACTTTTATAGTGCTGGGGATTGAACTCATGGCCTCAGAGAATGCAGAGCAGCATTCTACCAACTGAGCTAAACCCCACTCCTAAACAGATTTATGGAAATGCAATTCACATGTCATATGATTCATCCACTTAAAATGGGTGATTTTTACTATATTTACGGAGATGTGTAAACATTACCAAAATTTCAGAATATGCTGGATCACCTTAGAAAGGGTACCACACCCTTACCCCATTCTACGCCTGGGAACACTGGAAGCTGTAGGCTTGGGAGAAGGACCTGGCAATCCCCTCCCAAAATATCAATCTGCCACTGAAAACCCTATGAACAGCAGAGAAGCACTGACAATAGTATTTCCCCTGTTGTACAGAGGGTCGCTATGAGTCGGATACCGACTCGACGGCACCTAACAACAACAACAACAAGAAGCCACATCCAGAGCCCCTCAATCTACTTTATGTATAAAGTTGTCTAGCCTGGATATTTCATATAAATGGAACAATACAATGTGCGATTCCTTGTGTCTGCCTTATTTCATTTATATGTTTTCAAGGTTCATACAAATGTAGCATTTATCACTACTTCATTTATTTTTATAAGCAAATAACAGCCCATTTATGGATAGACCACATTTTTATTTTTCTTATTACCTGAGCTTTTGATTCCAGCCATCTTAGTTAGTGGGTGCTTCTTGCCCATTTGTGTAACTTCTTTAGAAAAACATTTGTTCAGACATATTCTTATCTTTAAAACTGAACATTTTTTATTTACTGAATTTATCACGATTAGATATTCTAGTTACAAGTCCCTTATCACATATGTAATTTTACAAATATTTAACATTTTTCTACTACTCTGTGGGTGGAGGAGAGTATTCACTCTCTTGAAGAGAAGTCCTTTGAAACACAAAATTTTAGTTTTAATGAAGCTCAACCAATTACTTACTTTGTTACTTCTGTTTTTGACCTATGAAATGTTATGATGATTAAGCTCCATAATATCTTTTAAGACATTTCCTGCTTTAACGCTTACATTTTGGCCTTTAACCCATTTGAGTTAGGTTTTTATATAGTGTGAAGAGCCCAATTTCATTCTTTTGTTATGTAGCAATATAGTTATCTCAAGACCATTTGTTGAAAATACTATTCTTTCCCCAGTGAAAGGTCTTTTTACCCTTGTAAAAAATAAGTTATGTGGTTTTATTTCTGGGCTCTCATGTCTATTCTGTTGTGTTGTGTGGCTATCTGTACACCAGGATCACACTATTTTGATTTCTATAACTTTGTAGTAAGTTATGAAAGTGGGAAATATAGGATACACATTTAAAAAATTATTCTGTTTTTTTAGCTATTCTACATTGCTTGTCATTCATACAGGTTGTGAAAGCAATTTTTCAATTTCTACAAAGAACATAGCTAAGATTTTAATGGGTATTGCATTGAATCTGTTAATTGGTTGGATAGTGTTGCCATTTTAACAATGTTATGTTTTCTGATCCTTCCATATGAGATACTTTTCTATTTATTTAGATTTTTAAAATAATATAGGGACACAAAGTTTTATAAATTTCAGAGTGTAAATTTGGTATTTTCTTTGTAAAAATTATTTATAATTATTTTATT
>VMDO01028891.1:0-10925 GCA_007922755.1 Pedetes capensis
AGTACCTGGATGGGAGACCGCCTGGGAACACCAGAAGCTGTAGGCTTGGGAGAAGGACCTGGCAACCCCCTCCCAAAAATCAATCTGCCATTGAAAACCCTATGCACAGCAGAGAAGCACTGACAATAGTGTTTCCCCTGTTGTACAGAGGGTCGCTATGAGTCAGATACCGACTCGACAGCACCTAACAACAACAACAACAGGAAAATGTATAGAACTGGAGATCTTTGTGTTAAGCAAAATAAGCCAGACTCAGAAAGACAAATATCACATTTTCTCTTATATGCAGAAACCAGATGTAAAAAAAAAAAAAAAAAAAAAAAAAAAGACATGATGTAGATATAGACCTGTTGTTGTTAGGTGCCGTGGAGTCATGTCTGACTCACAGCAACCCTCACAGGGTTTTCAATGGCTGTTTTAGGATCACCTCGGGAGTGGAGTGCCACGTCCTTCTCCCATTTTTGTGGTGCTGGGATTCAAACTCTGGGCCTCAGAGACTGCAGAGCAGCGCTCTACCAACTGAGTTAATTCCCAGCTAGATATAGATCTAGATATTTTTTTTTAAAGGACAGAATCTAGATATTTTTTAAAAAGACATAAAAGTTGGAAAAGAGGAAGGAGAACAGGAGGGGGCAGGGGCACAAGAGATGGTAATGGGGGAGGAATACGGTCAAAGTATATGTTATACATATAGGAAAATGTCATAATGAAATATTATTTTGTACAACTACGGTATGCTAATTTAAAATTTTTTAGACGAAAAATGAATTACAAAACTTTCAAACTTGAAACCACCCTCATATTGAAAATCAGGAAACTGAAGCTCCCAGAAATTAAGGGATATGCCTAAAACTGCACAGGTGGTAAAGTTCAGCTTAGCAGAAGTATTTCTGGAACTGCAATAAGTTGGTCTGAAAAAATAGAGCACATTAAAAGGAAATGACTCGCTCACACCAGATTCGTATTTGGGCAACACAGTTGTTTTTAAAGCACTTTATACTTTAAAGGTTTTCTTTTCCTAGGGAATCAAAAGCCCACTCTGGCAGTGTCAGGGAGACATCAGTTCTTACAGCTTAACAGACTGAGTTCCTTCTTTCTTTCATGGGCTCATTTCAAAAGAGGCAGCCAGCCCCACGGTCCACACAGCCATGGAGTTTTGACTTCCCTTCAGAGTGAGTACTCCAAATCCACTGTTGATTACTTAGCTGTAGATTAATAAATGTGAGTTGTTGTTGTGTTGTTAGGTGCCGTTGAGTCGGTATCCGACTCATAGCGACCCTCTGTACAACAGGGGAAACACTATTGCCAGTGCTTCTCTGCTGTTCATAGGGTTTTCAATGGGGGATTGATTTTTTGGGAGTGGGTTGTTGGGTCCTTTTTCCAAGCCTACAGCATCTGGTGTTCCCAGGTGGTCTCCCATCCAAGTACTAACCAGGCCTGACCCTGATTAGCTTCCCATATCTGATGGGATCGGATGCCACAGGGCTACAGCTGCAGGCGAAAAAATGGGAGTAGGGAGGGAAAATTCCTATGCAGATGAATAAACATTTCCACTTTTTATTTGAAGTGCTGATGACTTCAGTCCTCAAAACATTTATACACTGAATAATTAGGTTTTCCAGAACAAGATGTTTATAAAAACATGACAAAAAATCAATAGGTGGGATGGCTACCCTCCCACCAAGGGTGTACCCATGGCTGGAACTTGCCCTGTCGTTCTATCAAGACTTTTATCAAAACGAGAAGGTGCTTATTACAAATGATTCCCTTGAGTTTTCATATATTTGAACATCAAATGTAAAATGACTATGATTTATTCCAATATTGGAGATAAATACTTGGCCATAGCTTCCTCTAATGTTTCAGACAAATGAAGAGGATTTAAAGATCAAAGATCATAGCCTTCAGTATGGGTTTCAACTAAATATCAACAAAACAAAAATCCATAAATAGATACAACGCAACTTCACAATAAATGGAGAAAAGATTGAGGTTGTCCAAGATTTTGCTTTGCTTGGCTCTATAATCAACACCCGTGGAAGCAGCAGTCAAGAAATCAAAACAGGCATTGCTCTTGGAAACGCTGTGGCAAAAGAGCTCTTTAGAGTACTGAAAAGCAAAGATGTCACATTGAAGACGAAGGTGCATCTGACTCATGCCATGGTATTTTCAGTGGCATCATATGGTTGTGAAAGCTGGACATTGAATAAGGGAGACAGAAAAAGAATTGATGCTTTTCAGTTGTGGTGCTGGAGACATCTATTGAATATACCATGGACTGCCAAAAGAACCAACAAATCTGTCCTAGAAGAAGTGCAACCAGAGTGCTCCTTGGAAGCAAGAATGGCTAGACTCCGTCTTACATATTTTGGACATGTAGTCAGGAGAGATCAATCCCTGGAGAAGCACATCATGTTTGCGAGAGTGGCAGGTCAACGCAAAAGAGGAAAACCCTCCACCAGATGGACTGACACAGTGACTGCAACAATGGGATTAAACATAAATAAGATGGTTTGCCTGACACAGAATCGGCAAATGTTTCAATCTGCTGTACATAGGGTCGCTATGAGTTGGACTTGACTCAACGGCACCTAACAACAACAACATTTCAGACAGAGCTGGCTCTAAAAAGATGCACAACATGGCTTATCTCCTATCCCAAATCTCCTTGTTTTAAATTAAACATTTACCTTTATTGTGAGTAAAAGGGCATACTGAAAAAAGCAATGTGTTCATTGTACACTTTTTAGAACATTCAGAAGAGTTTTAAGCAAAAAAATAGAAAATATTGGTAATCCTACCACAATTTGGAGTGCATTATTTTCTATATCTATAGCTTATTTCCCACAAAATTGGTCACATGGCATATATACAATGGCTTTTCTCTTCTTCTTCACAGTGTATTTTCTAGTCATCTTTAGTGAAAGTGTAGTCATCTTTAGAAACATAATACAAATGGTTGCATAATATTTCAAGGTATGAATGGACCATAGTCTACATAACTATTTTCTAGGGTTGTACATTTGGTTATTGGCAAGGTTTTTTTTTTGTTGTTGTTGTTGTTGTTATTGTTTTTGGCTTTTGCTATGATTAGAGGCCAGAAGTCTGGAATCAAGGTACCAGCAGGGTTTCTTCTGAGGGCTCTGAGAGAGAATCTGCTCCATGCCTCTCTTGGCTTCTAGTAATGCTTGCTATTCCTTAATATTCCTGGATTTGTGGACATATCACTCCATTCTCTGCCTCTGTCCTTCATAGGGCATTCTCCCCTGGTCTCTGTGTCTTCTTATCAGGACACTGGTGGTGTTAGAGTAGGGACCCATCCTACTCCAGTAAGACTTAATGAATTACATTTACAATGATCTTATTTCCAAATAAGATCCCTTTTCTGAGGTCCTGGAAGTTAGGATGCCAACATATATTTTTAGGGGAACAAAATTCAACCCATAACTTGGTGGTCTTGGAGTTTAATTAATGTACTGTTTTGATTCATTTCAAAATTGTCTCAGCACTAAACCTATGCTATCTACCATAGGTCCCACGAGGATCTACACAGGCGAAGTGGTTGATAATGGGGTAATGGTCTCATGAAAGTAGGACTGGATTGATTTAATAGACCACTGACCTTTCTCCTCTAGAGGGTAGCCTCCTTTCTGGCTGATCATGATATAATGGTTAAGCCCAATGGGTAAAGACAGATGAAGGCTCTTGTGAGGAACTTCCTTTTCCTCGATTTTATCTTTCCATATGGAAGGACACACAGGGAAGAATGGCTTCTGTCCTGATCACTCCCTAATGCACCCTCCTCAGTGGCGGAAGAGTGGCATAGCTGTCAGCATGCTCCAAACAACCCTTTCCTCTTCTCTTTGGAGCCAACTGCCTGCATGTCCCATAATCTCCACATGCGACATTGGATCGGGGCAACGCCCCAGAGGTAGGGCCTGTGGTTGGCCAGTGGTGCTTGTACCTGGGTGGCTAAGTCTGCAAATTCTGGGAGCTCAAGATTAGTCTATCACTTGGCTAACTGATATATGCCATACTTGTTAGCCTGAACTTTATCTACACTGAAAATGGGTCTGGTCTGTGCATTTGTATTTTCTTCTGCCCACTTCCTTGTCTAAATCTCAATTGATTCCCAGTTCAGAAAGGGGGAAAAAGGGATATATTTAGAGGTTTTCTTGAATCTCCAGAGAAGGATACAGTTAGATCATTTTTAGATAGTCTCTCTATACTGTAAGAATTAAGTGTGAAATGGCCACAAAGAAATATATGAGGAAGCATGTTGCCTTAGTACATTTGTGCTTAAACAACAAAATACTTGAGTCTGAGTAATCTGTAAATAATAGAAATTTAATCCACATAGTTCTGGAGGTTGAGAAGTCCAAGATCAGGGCACTGGCAGGTTAGAGGTCTGGTGAGGACCTGGTTTCTGCTTCCAAGATGGCGCCTTCAATGTGCTGTCCTCACATGGTGGAAGGAATGGAGCCCAGCTAGTTCCCCCCATACCTTTTATAAGGCTCCAATCCCATTCATTAGGCTAAAGCCTTCAAAGCACTGGAGATTGAGTCACAACCTGACTTTTGGAGGAACATACTCAAACCATAGCCCATGTTATTCATCTCCAGCTCCCCAGACTCTCCCTGTAGTGATGAAAATAAGGGGTGGGATGTGTTACAGCAGGAAGACAGACAGTAGTGAGAATAGAGGGATATACTGTCCATTTCTAGCTTCTTTTATGTTCAATCATCAATCAGCAGACATTTGAGGAGTCTCCTTGGGGCAATGCGCCCACGCTAGTCCTTGCCTCGAACACAAAGAACTGTAAAGCAAATGCCGCCCATTCTCAATGGCTTTACAATCTTGCTGGTAAAACAAGGCACATAAAAAAGATAAGTTATGATATGAGACAGGATATGACCAGTGCAGAGGTGTTTTATAGGCAGTTAAAGTGCCATAAAAATTCAGAGTACAGAGTCCTTTGAACAGTTTGAACCAATAAGAAATTGGCAGGGATACTTGTTGGAGAAGGGGATATTTCTGGCCAGGGGAACAGTGTGCAGAAAGGGACTTAGACTAGAATGTTCAAGTTGTTTTGTTTCTCACAGTTCTGGAGTCTGAGAAGTCCAACATTAAGGAATTACCTTTTTGGATGTTTGGTGAGGACCTGGTCTCTGCTTCCAAGATGGCGCCTTCAATGTGGTTGTCCTCACATGGGAGAAGGGATGGAGCCAAGCTAGTGAGCAATTTAAGTAGAATTTATGGAGTCAGAGGATTGGTGGACCCCATATAATGGGTTGGTCAAGAGGGAAGGCTCCAAGCCAACCATGTAGACTAGAATTCCAGCTCAGATACTTATTATTGATGTGCTTTGGGGAGAATCTCTTACCATTTCCAAGACTGAGTTTCCATATCTGTTAGGTAAGTGCTGTTGTAGGCACTGAGGTTATAGCAGTGAGTATGAAAGGCCCCGTTCTTTTTGTGCTTAGGGCATAGATGCTGTTTATAAATATTTACTTATCCACAGGGTAACCCAACAAGCTAAGTCCTTAGATGATCTCACTGTACCAATGAAGAATGTGTACTTCAGAGAGGCTTAGCACCTTGCCCGGGGCTCCCAGCTGTAAGTGGCAGAGGAGCAATGCCCCAGAAGCCATGCTTTAACCACTCTGAGGTGGCGGGTTTGCACAGGATTGTGGTGCTGGGAGATGTGATTGCGTCAGGTGGGGATGACCTTGAACAGCAGAGGAGGGGAAATAAGTGCATCTTAATGGAAAAAGCCAAGACTGTATTACTCTGCACCCCACCATCATTTACTAATAAAGCGAGGTAAAAAAAAAAAAGTTTAAAAAAAAAAAAGGCCATTCACAAGATGCACGTCTTTTCTTTTTCTTTTTTTCTTTCTTTTTCTTTTTTTATTTTTTTCTTTTTGGTTTACTGCTTTGCTGCTTGAACAAGTGGTTTGGACTTAAAATTATAGGTTTTGTGCGGCCACGGAAGGCCCTGCAGTAGAGATAAGTAAAAGGCTATTTTAAGAGGATTATTCTTCCTGTGACATAAATTATGGTTTGAGGAGGAGCGTTTGGAGGTACAAGAGGCTGACTAGGAAGAGATGGCAAAGCTGCACCTGGGCCAGAGGCAGGGGAAATGCCAAAGGGACAAATCTGAAAGACAGTACTAAGGGAAGAATTGTTGTTGTTAGGTGCCATCGAGTCGTGTCCGACTCATAGCGACCCTCATAGGGTTTTCAATGGCTGTTTTGGGATTGCCTTGGGAGTGGATTGCCAGGTCCTTCTCCCATTTTTGCGGTGCTGGGAATCGAACTTGGGACCTCAGAAACTGCAGCGAAGCGCTCTACCAACTGAGCTAAATCCCAGCCCCATGGGAAGAATATCAGCTCCATTAAAACATTTACTATCCTGCTCGACACTGGGAGTTACTGTCATTGATGTATGGTTTTTAGATTTGGTTTTCACGGTAATATGCATTGGCTGGGAGAGATGGGATAAAAGGAACTTTGTTTACTGTGGTAGGGGTTCAGCTTTCAGTCACTTCAAAAATAGCAGTTGAGGACCTGAGAGGATAGCTCAGGGCCTGGCATGTGTGAGGCCCTCTGTTCATCCCTAGCATTGCAAGAAAAAAAAAAAAAAAGAATAGCATTTGAAAAAGATACCTTCTATTGGGCACAGTGGTAATCCCAGCAATGCAGGAGGCAGAAGCAGGAGGATGGCAGGTTCAAGGCCAGAGGCTGCCTGCATAACTTAAGGAGACCCTGTCTCAACATAAAGATAATTAAAAATGGGCTCAGTGGTGTAGCTCAGTGGTAAAGCACTTGCAAAGTATATGCGAGGCCCTGGGTTCAACCCCTAAGTACCACAAAAACAAAAAATACTATTATGTCTTATATATTCATTATTTCCAGAAGTACTACTTTATTCTTCTAGAAACTCCCTTGGTTATTCTATATGGTTTCTGGTTTCCTGCATATATTTTCAATCACATTTCTTTAAATATATTAGAGATGACCATTTTATAGTCTGTCTAATAATTTTATTATATAAAGTTTGTTGAGGGTCTTTCTCTGCCATCGATAGTTTCTTTCGCAAATTGTTTATGTATTAACGACTTTAAAAATTGTTTTATTGGAAAATAAAACCTAGATACAGAAAGACATACAAAACAAACATGTGGCTAATGAGTTATTAGAAGGCAAACACTACTGTTACTTCCATGTAGGTTTTAGAAAAGGAACTTTGATGGCTACTGCAGAAGCCCCTCTCTACCCGACCAGTGATGTCCAAAATTCCTCACCGCTTGCTAGACACGACTGTGGACAAATCCATTTTCCTCCCTTTCTCAAAGGTTTCAAACTCCAGAAATCTACAGACTCTCAGAGGATTGCAGCTGAATGAACTGAATACTCTGAAACACATACAAAATCAACCACAGCAGGAAATGAGATGATTGTCTCATGGAGAAATGAATGGAATTGGGCCCAAACACAAAAAAGCAGCCTATAATCTCTTCTCCTCCTCCTTTGGCTCTGGTATAATTCCTTCTTGAATACAGAGAAGGAACGGAGGCCGTGAGCCCAAGCTTCCCATCTGAGCCTCTTCTGACTTTAAACGTCATTCTCAAAGACCTCACCTTGGGACCCTAGAAGCTAAGGCACCTTGCACCGCTCCTTATATAACTATATGTTTTATATTTTGGGAGTGTGTATGCTTTTAAAAGAGCTTTAAAGGAGAGTCTTAGTTTTTAAGAGCAACTCTGCCAACAGATAAAAATGTTCCCAGTACGTACGTGTAATCGACTGAACTATTCTTTCTGAAAATAAAACATTCATTGGGAAAAATGGGAAGCAAGGTATGTTTTTCATGCTTCAGCTACTGCAGTAAGTTGTTCTTGTTGTTAGGTGCTGTTGAGTCAAGTCAGACTCATAGCAGTCCTGGTAATGTTTTCAATGATCGATTGTTTGGGATTGCTTTGGGAGGGGATCGCTACACCCTTCTGTTTTTGTAGTGCAGCACTCTACTGACTGAGCTAAACCCCAGCGCACTGAAGGAAGTTACCACTGGGGAAATCACGAACCAGATACTTGACTGTCAGAATACAAAAATTTCCGTGGAGTATTATTGAGTCTCCTCATCCTATTAAGATGGTACTAAGTTTACAAAATTATTGAGCCCTCTCCCCTAAATGTGTTGTTCAATACTGTGGTTTTGATTACTGTCGCAGACAGCTGGGATGCCACGTGTTGGGGCCCCGCCGAGTTGGGAAATGATACACCGGATGATTATGAAATTGGACGTGATTGAGTTAATCACTGTAATCACCGGCATTGTGCAGCTATGCAAGCAGGAGCTCTCCATTCTGACAATTATGCATGATGGAGTCACGTTATGCGGGGAGGCTCATCCCTCTGTTTGTTCCTGCCTAAATGGGGAGGAGGGAGAGTGAAGCCTAATGCAAGGTACCGCACTGCTGCCTGAACCCGCATTACGCAGCCTGGGGAAGAGCAGCCTGGGGAAGAATAAGGTCAAGCGCTGAGCTAATGAACGCTCTGTGCTGCACCTGGCTCCCTCTTGACTCGGCCATGAAAAGAATTCGTATCTAATTAAATAGATTCTTCTGCCATGATCCTTCAAAGGGGGTTAAGTGGTATATGGTAAGACTTCTCAGTGGAAAGTGCTCTGGGGGGGTATCAGGAAAGGGTTCTGGGGGGACCACTTCAGACCCATCACGCTCCCCTGTAACGACCTGTTAACATCAGGCCTGGATGCAGTGAACACAGACAGGCGTCGTCCTTCCTTTTGGCTCTAGAGATTGGCTTAAGTGACTGACCAAAGTCGCATCACCGCGTTGAGAAGTGGTACCGAATCCTGATAGCTCACGGATCTCTGAAGGCTTTGAGAAAGGCCAGCAGAGTCTGAGCCATTCTGGGGACTATGGTTGGGGAAGGGGCTGCCATGGCTTGGGAAGTCAGGGAGAAGCTTGTTTTCCACAGAGCTTAGAAGGCTGGGTGGGGGCGTGTGGAAGTAGGGAGTAAGAAAGATTTCCGGGCCGGGTGCAGTGGCACACGCCTATAATCCCAGCGGCTTGGGAAGCAGAGGCAGGAGGATCCCAAGTTGGAGACCAGAGCCAGTCTAACTTCACGAGACTCTGTTTTAAAAAGTAAAAAAAAAATGGACTGGGGGTGCAGCTCAGTGGTCCAGCACTTGCAGTGCGAGGCCCTGGGTTCAACCCCCGGTATAGCAAAAAGAAAGGAGGAGGAGGAGGAGGAGGAGGAGGGGGGGGAGAAGGAGGAGGAGGAGGAGGAAAGATTTCCAGGCTGGAGACCATATGCTCCAAGTCTCTCCTTTTGCTGGTAAGGAAACAGGCTGGTAAGGGGGGAAGATCATCCAGCTGGGAGAAGCCAAGTGGTGGCTTGGACTCTGCATGCCTCCCCTGGGTCCTGTGCACATTTCCCGTGACTCGCTGTGACTGAGAAATCTGCTTAGAGTACAGAATTGGCAAGCTGGGCATAGTGGCCCACATCTGAAAGCCCGGCCCTAGGGAGGCTGAGACAGGAGGATTGATGTGAGTTTGAATCCAGCCCAGGCTACATAGGGAGTTCTTTTTTTTTTTTTTTTTTTTTGAAATTTTTAATGTACACCTTAATGTGATTCATTCTGACATGCTTTTCATTGTGACATTTCCATATATGCATTTTGTTGCACATTATTCGTATAGGTTCCCCCTTACCCTCTTATATGCTTCCTCCCCATCCCCCCCCCCCATCAAAGACTTCTCTATCATTTACTAGGGAGTTCTAGGACAATTTGGGCTACACGGTGAGATCCTGTCTCAACCCACCCCCTACAGTTGGTAGAGTGCTGCTCTGCACCGTCTGAGGCCCTGGATTCAATCCCCAGTACCACAGAAATGGGAGAAGGACCCAGCAGCCCACTCCTGAAACAATTCCCAAAACAACCAGCCATTGAAAACCCTATGAATAGCGAAGCACTGACATAGTACTGGGCATGGCACAGTGTTGGGGAGTGTTTTCTTTTGCTCAACACAGGGTCGCTATAAGTTGGTCCTGACTTGATGCTTGATGGCACGTAAGAACAACGTGTGTGTGTGTGTGTGTGTGTGTGTGTGTGTGTGTGTGTGTATGGCCCCTCTTCTTTTTTTATTAGTAATTTTTAATGTATAACTTAATAGGTCTCATTATGACATTTCTATACATGTATTTCATTTCATTGGTCATCTTAACTTCACCCTTACCCTCTCATGATCCTCCTCCCTGTCCCCTCCCTCCCCACCAATGGTCCCCTTCTATTTGCATGTCTTTTTTGAGAGTATATCTATCTTTATACATACATCCTGATTTTGCCAAAAGGGCAACATACATGATATTTTTGTTTTCTTTTCTCCCATCACCCTTGGCTCTTCTTCTAACTGGCATAAAGCTTCATGGCAGAAGTCATAGGATAAATTAAAGAATATATTACTTATTTTCTTGTGAGAGAAAATGAGATCTAATTTACTGCTTAATTGGTGACATGCCCTAACTAGAACATACCTAGTGACATCAGCTCACTCACCCTCGTATCCTTACATAGGTATGTATACAATGTCTACGTATTTCTTTTTGTTGCAAGTGGCTTTATGTTTTAGTTTCAACCTTTCCTAAAACGTTTTGCCTATTTTGGTTTCAATGTATATATTTATTAATGTTTTACAAATAAAACTTTGTATTAAAATTATTGAACTGACAGTAAGTTTTAAAAATCTTTGGTACTTAAAACGAAAGGCACATCTTGATATTTTTAACTGAAACTTTGTTCAATTATGGAACAAAATAAAAGATGAAATATAAAATATTAAGTTTTCAAAGTTAGTATCCCAATTGCAGCACAGCACTTTGGAATGCTTTAAGCAGACAG
>VMDO01028891.1:11025-23396 GCA_007922755.1 Pedetes capensis
TCCACTTCCTCCTCCTCCTCTTCCTCCTCCTCTTCTTCCTCTGTCTCCTCTGTCTCCTCCTCCTCTGTCTTCTCCTCCCCCTTCTCCTTCCTCCCCCGGCTGGTCTGGAGCTCATTATGTAGCCCCTAATGACCTTGAACTCTCGATCCTCCTGCCTCAGCCTTCTGTGTGCTGGGATTACAGCTGTGCACCATCACGCCCAGCTCCAAGCAGCGGATGTCTATGCAGCAAACTTCCATACATTACATATTGACCCTTCTATCCTGTCTTTTTAAATACAGCCTTTGGTGGCCTTGCCACAGCTGACAGTGCCTTGAACTACTGTTGCCACAGAGAGGGAGGACAGGGCTTCTCCCACTGTGGGAGCATCTCTGGAGAATTTTCAGTGTCTATTCCTGATGGGGGCTGGGATTTAGCTCAGTTGGTAGAGCGCTGCTCTGCAATCTCTGAGGTCCCGAGTTCGATTCCCAGCACTGCAAAATGGGAGAAGGACCTGGCAATCCACTCCCAAGGCAATCCCGAAACAGTCAGCCATTGAAAACCCTATGAGGGTCATGACTATGAGTCGGACTCAACTCGACGGCACCTAACAACAACAACAACAACAACTCCTGATGGTGTCCCTTTCTGCTGAGTAGAAGTGTTTCTTCACCCCACTCTGGCCAGGGGAACTTGCGGATTAGAATCTGGATCTGTAGCAAATTCATGCGCTTTCTGCTATGCGTGTGTTTCTCACCTGGGACAGTTTTGTTCCCCAGGGAACACTGGCCAAGTCTGGAGGCATTTCCACTGTCGAAAGCTGGGAAGGAGCCAGGCATGGCGGCTCGCATCTGTCATCCCAGTGACTCAGGAGGCAGAGGCAGCCTGTGCAACTCAGCCAGGGGTGCAGCCAGTGGTAGGGCACTTGCAAAGCATCCATGAAGCCCTGGGTTCAACCCCCTACTGCCACACACACAATAAAAGTTCTTTCGATCTTGCCGGGCGTGGTGGTGCATGCCTGTAATGCCAGCGGCTTGGGAGGCAGAGGCAAGAGGATCGCAAGTTCGAGACCAGAGGCAGTCTGCAAAACTTAGCGAAACCCTGTCTCAAAAAAGTAAAAAAAATGGGCTGAGGGTGCAGCTCAGTGGTCCAGCACTTGCAGAGCATGCGAGTGCGAGGCCCTGGGTTCAACCCCCAGTACCGCACACACACAAAGTTCTTTCAACCTTGAAAAATCTGTTCTACTAACAAGACACTATGTAATGACTTCATCTTATGGGTGGAGATGGGGATAAGGTTTCTTTGTAGAATCTGAACCACTACTTATACCGGACATGGACTTGCTCCTGTGATGGGGGACAAAGGCACATCTCAGTTCTTTTGATTTTTATAGTGCAGCTTAGAGAATAAAGGATGGAAACAGAGATAGGAAGGAAAGGGGTAAGAGAGGACTGGAGGGAGAGAGAGGGGAAAAGAAAATATATGTCAACATATATTCACTGGCTCTGTGTTGACATTTCCCCAAAGAAGATTTTTCAGTAGCCAAGTAGCACATGAAAAGATGTTCAGAATCATTAGTCATCAGGAGAAATGGAAATAAAAACCACAAGCTAGTAGCTCACACCCACCAGGATGACTATATCAGGCTGACGGATAGTAACAGGATGGAAGAAGTTGTGGAGAGATTGGGACCCCAATACAAAGCTGATGGGAATGTGCGGCCACACAGCAGCTTCAGCCAACAGTGTAGCCATCCCTCAAGTGACCCCAGCACCTCGCTATTCTAGTCCTAGGTATACACCCAAGAAAACAACCAAAAACATCTGTCCTCACGAGAGCTTGTATGCAAATGTTCATAGCAGCGTTGATCATGTTGTTGTTGTTAGGTGCCGTCCAATCGTGTTCGACTCATAGTGACCCTTAAAGGGTTTTCAATGGCTGATTGTTTCAGGATTGCCTTGGGAGTGGATTGCCATGTCCTTCTCCCACTTTTGCAGGGCTGAGACTCGAACCCCAGACCTCAGAGACTGCAGAGTGGTGCTCTACCAACTGAGCTAAATCCCAGCCCCAGCATTGATCATAATAGCCCCCAAATGAAAACAATTCAAATATCTATCAACCCATGAATGGATAAACAAAATGGGGCACACAGTACAAGGATGGCTTGTCAAGAAACTATAAGGCAGTACTGCCACATGCTATACCATGGATGAATCTTTACCATGTTATTTGAAGTGAAGGCAGTCAGTCACAAAAAGCCTCCATACTGCTAGATCCTACTGATTCGAAATGTAAAGATTAAGGAAATCTATACAGACAGAATGTAAATTGGTGGTTGTCAGAGCCTAGGGAGAAAAAGGAAGTGAGAACTGACTGCGAATGGGTTTGGGGTTTCTTTCTGGGCAATGAAAATATCTTAAAATTGATCGTGATAATAATTGAACAGCTGTACCACTGTGGCATCTGATCCCAACAGATCTCAGAAGTGAAGCAGGTTTGGGCCTGGTTAGTCCTTGGATGGGAGACCGCCTGGGAACACCAGGTGCTGTAGGCTTGGGAGAAGGACCTGCCAACCCACTCCCAACAAACAATCAGCCATTGAAAACCCTATGAATAGCAGAGAAGCACGACAATAGTGTTTTACCTGTTGTACATAGTGTCGCTATGAGTTGGACACAGACTCTATGGCACCTAACAACAACAAATGAAAAAATGATGAATAGCACAGTTTTAAGAAATTGGGCAAAGGACATGATTTTCAAGAGAAGCACAGATGATCATTAAATGGAGGAGGGGAGAATCTATTAGTCAGAGGGTAGAAACCTTCCATTATAAGATGAGTAAATAGCAGAGACCTCATGTGCAGCATGGTGACTAAAGGTAATAATAATATATACCTGAAATTTGATGAGTACATCTCAAGTACTCTCATCTCCTTCTCTCTCTCTCTCACACACACACACACCCAAGTTGTGTGAAGTGTTGCATGTGTAAATGAACTTGATTGTGGTAATCATTTCACAACGTATTGTTGTTGTTGTTGTTAGGTGCTGTCGAGTCGGTATCCGACTCATACCGACCCTCATAGGGTTTTCAATGGCTGAGTGCTTCGGGATTGCCTTGGGAGTGGATTGCCAGGCCCTTCTCCCATTTTTTGCAGTGCTGGGAATTGAACTCAGGACCTCAGAGACTGCAGCTCAGCGCTCTACCAACTGAGCTAAATCCCAGCCCTCACAACATATACACACACCAAAACATCACATTGTACGTCCTAAAGACAGTCAGCCCTCGGTATCTGAGGAGTTTTGTTCCAGGACCCCCTGAGTATACCAATATCCATGGATAGTCAATTCCCTTATATCGACAACACACCTCCTCCTATACACTTAAATCATCTCTAGGTTAATTCGAATACCTAATCTAATGTAAATGCTATGTAAATAGTTGTTATACTGTATTGTTTAGGGAGTAATGACAATGAAAAAGTCTATGCATGTTCAGTACAGATGCAATATTTTTTCCAATATTTTCAGTCAGCAGTTGGTAAAAGCTGCAGGTGCAGAGCCCATGGATAATGGAGAACCAACTCTGTATAATTTTTACCTGTTACCAGGGGCCGTGGCACACACTTGTAATTCTAGTGACTTGGGAGGCTTAGGCAGGAGGATTGAAGGTGCGAGGCCAGAGGCAGCCTGCAGAGCTTAGCAAGATCCTGTCTCAAAATAAAAGATAAAAAAGGGGCTGGGATTGCAGCTCAGTGAAGCATTTGCCTAGCATGCGTGAGTCCATGGGTTCAACCTCCAGTATGGAAAAAGAAAATTTTAGTTGGCAATCACACAGAAAAAAGTTTTATTCCCTTCAATAAATCTGGAGGGAATAGTTTCTGGAATTGAATGGTGGCACAGCAATGTGAACAGACTTAATATTATGAACCTGTACATCTTGAAATAGTTAAGATGATAAATCTTATGTGCATTTTGCCACAATTAAAAATTATAAAGAAGGAAAGACAGCCAGTTAATTAACAGCTCATGAAATGCAGGTAGAAGGGTTAATTAATCAGCCAGGCTTCTTGGAGGGTAACCTGGCAGTACGCGAAACGTAGCTCAAAAATATTCAGCCCTGTAGATGCACTAATTTTACACCTAAAAATGCCAAAGAAACATAGAAAATGTGCAAACATTCTCACTGAAGCCTTAACTG
The DNA here is from genome assembly GCA_007922755.1 of Pedetes capensis. Lineage (NCBI taxonomy): Eukaryota > Metazoa > Chordata > Mammalia > Rodentia > Pedetidae > Pedetes > Pedetes capensis. The sequence goes on from VMDO01028891.1 coordinate 15,208, forward strand.
TGAGAGAATGTATTTCTGTTGCGTTAAGCCACTCAATTTATGGCATTCTGTCAGAGCCGCCTTGTTGTTGTTAGGTGTCATAGAGTCAGGTCCCACTCATAGTGACCCGATGTACAACAAGATCAAAATCTTCCCAACACCGTGCTACGCACATGATTTTTTTTTTTTTAATGTTTGAGCTCATTGTTGCAGACACTGTGTTTCTTCTCATATTGAGTAGCGCCGCATCTGCAAAAGGAGGTCCCAGGGGCTTTACTTCGTTTCTATCATTAAGGTCCACTCTACCTTGAGGAGGCAACTCTTCCCTAGTCTTTTCTTGAATGCCTCCCAGCATGGGGAGCTCATTTTCTGGCACTATATGTGACAGTGCTTCTCTACTATTCATGGGGTTTTCGATGGCTAATTGTTTCCGGAGTGGGCTTCCGGGGCCTTCTCCCTAGTCTGTCTTAGTCTGGGAGCTCAGCTGAAACTTGTCCACCATGGGTGGCCCTGCTGGTATCTGAAATATGGGCGGCATAGCTTTCAGCATCACAGCAACACACAACCCCCATCCCCCGAGGACAAGCCGACAGACACATGAGGGTGTGCCGACCGTAGACAAGCTGTCCCTTCTCCTCTGTATGTTTTATGCACATTAAGTCTAAGTTATTGACGACACACATTGCGTGTTCACATGGGAGACTTATTAGTCAAGCCAAGAATCAGTTCATAATCACCGGATCCCCTTTTTAAATCGGCTGTCCAGCCAAGTCCTCCAAAGCCACACCTGAAGCCGCTCTTTCTCCATCCCCCTCCTGGCGCTTTAGTTACAGCTCATGTCGTTTGTCCCCTAGATTGGTGCAGGAGGTGCCTGAACGTTTGCTCTGGGTACGCTCCTGCCCCAGCGATATCCACCCCTGCCCAGCGGACAGAACAACTTCTCTCCTGCTTAAGACCCTCCCACACCTCATCTTCCATTGAGACTTCTATTTAAAATTCCTTTAAAATCCCCCCCAGCTGGGGATGCTGAGCTTCTGTTGACCCTTCCAAGGCTAGCCCTTTCCATATCCCCTTTCCCTCCCCACCCTACGCTCTGCTCCCCCACATTTCATTTCTCTCAGCCTCTAGGGCACAGCAATCTCTTCTCTCTTCCCCACGCCTGCGCACCACCCCTGCCTCCCACTCCCCACTCACAGCTCCCCTCACCCCTCTGAGCCTGGCCTCCTCCTCATGCTTTAGGAGCCATTTGGAAGCCACTCCTTCCAAAAGTTCTCCCTGGCCCCCAGGGCCCCCCAGATGTTCTTGCTGAGAGCTCCCACAGAACCCTGTACTTCCCCTATGATAAATAACATGTGTTGCATGAAAGTGGAATCACCTATTCACTCTCCCTAACTCGCCACAAAACTAAGTGACTTGGGGTCAGTTACTTAACTTTTCCATACTTCTTGTGCCATGTGAGAAAGAGGGATAAAAATAGTACTTCCGGCATAACATTGCCACTGGGATTGAATAAGATAGCATTTGTGAGTCCCTAAAAATAGTGCTTGTAATGTTGTAAGTTGGGAGAAGGACCCAGCAACCCCCTCCCAAAAATCAGTCTGCCATTAAAAACCCTATGACTAGCAGAGAAGTACTAACAATAGTGTTTCACCTGTTGTACATAGGGTCGCTATGAGTTGAATACCGACTCGAGGGCACCTAACATAACATATAACAATGTTGTAAGTGCAACATGTTGTTGTTAGGTGCTGTCGAGTCAGTATCCGACTCATAGCAACCCTCACAGGATTTTCAATGGCTGACTGTTTCGGGATTGCGTTGGGAGTGGATTGCCAGGTCCTTCTCCCATTTTTGCGGTGCTGGGAATTGAACTCGGGACCTCAGAGACTGCAGCGCAGCGCTCTACCCACTGAGCTACATCCCAGCCCCATTCATTGTTGTAGCCCCTATAAATACTATCGAGTGAACAAGTACATCAATCTGTTAATCAATTACCTGTACAGGCAACTCAACCTAGCTCATATTTTCAAGATGCAGTAGAGAATGTGTATAACAAATGAAGCAAGTCTCCAAAGAAAGCAAGAAAAGATGGAAGCAAAAGCAAATGTAGCTGTTTAAATTAGTGGAGAAATGACAGATTATGAAAAAGTACAACTTGGATCATTTTGGTTAGCCTTTCGAGAAAGAAACAAAGTGAGAATCCACTCATGGCATCAACAAAAATAGTTCCACGTGCAACTAGTAACTGGAAAAAAATGTTTTTAAAACACAAGAAAACAGAACTCAGTATTTATTTATCTGATCCTGGGACAGGGCAGACGTCTGCAAGCGCAGCACAGAGAGTAATATTTATCAACGTGGAAAGACGTTCTCTGCAAGCTGGGAGCTGCAGAGGTGAGTCAGGAGCCCAGCCTGAGGAGGCTTACGGTCTGCAGCCACAGCCTCGCCACACTACAAACGTTGAACAGTAACTTAGCTTCTTTGGGCCTCAGTTTCCTCATCTAAAAAATAGTGATATCATCCTAATAGCAGCCACACCGCGTATTATGGAGATTAAATGAGGTAATGCTTGTATATCACAAATGACATGGAATGCCTGACTAAGCCTATTCTTATAATTTACATCTATATACAAAATGATGGCAGGCCAGACATCAGGGTTCACACCTTAATCCCAGTGACTCAGGAGGCAGAGGCAGGAGGATTTGCAGGTTTGAGGCCAGAGGCAGCCTGCATAACTTAGCGAGACCCTGCCTCAAGATTAAAAGAGTAAAAAATGGGCTAGAAGGTGCAGCTCAGTGGCAGAACACATGGAAAGTACGTGCGAGGCCCTGGGTTCAGTCCCCCGCTCCCGTTATTAAAAAAAATAATAATTATGTCAGCTGGTTATATGCCAAAGGTAACATTCTAGGTACTTAAGTTTTTCTTTTTAATTGCAGGTTCCAATTGTTCTAATAAGTATGCACTGCTTTTTAAATAAGGGAGGAAAACCAAGTTATTTTTAACTTTAAAATATTATTTTAAAATGTCATTGGTGAAGTATATTTGTGGTCATGGAAAAATATTCATGATCTATTTTGAAAGCAAAAAAAAAATTTATGAAACAGTATATGCCTTGACGGCACCTAACAACAACAACATAGGCAGAATACTCCCAATTGTGTTACAAACACTTATTTAATCATGCACAGTCAGTCATGCATGGACAGTACAAAGAATTTATAACATTACCAGCGATTGTCTCCGAGTTTGGGTTCTGGGATCTTTATTTTCTCTGGTATGTTTTCTAAATTTTAATATGGGCTTGATATTTGCAATGCCAGAAAAAAAGAGATTAAGAAAAACCAGCATGAACTTGAACAAGGTAAAAGCCAGGTTTTCATCTAAGAGAGAGGGGAAGAAAGAATGAGCACAAATGAAGAGGCAGAAGAGAAGAAAGCCAGTCTCCCCTGGTGTCTGTATTTTTCTCTGCAATTAAAAGTGAAATATAAAATATTTGAGCTAGTGCCGGGTGCAGTGGCACACAACTGTAATCCAAGCAGCTCAGAAGGCGGAGGCAGGAGGATCGCAAGTTCGAGACCAGAGCCAGTCTGCATAATTTAGCGAGATCCTGTCTCAAAAATAAATAAATAAATTAATTAATTAAATTAAATTAAATAAAAATGGGCTGGGGGTGCAGCTCAGTGGTCCAGCACTTGCAAAGCATACAGATGCGAGGCCCTGGGTTCAACCCCCAGGACCACAAAAAAAAAAAAAAAAAAAAAAAAAAAAAAAAAAAAAAAAAAAAAAAAAAAAAAAAAAAAAAAAGGAAAAAAGAAAGAAAGAAAGAAAAGAAAAAAGAATATTTGAGCTTTGAAACACTTGTGCAGATTTAAAAAGGTTAGTTTGAGAGAGGTTTGTCTCTTTTTTTAAGTGAGCAGGGGAGAAGCCCTACTGTGTTGAAAAACCTGCCTTCACAGTGTGAGGGGCAAAGTTTTTGCCCCCAGAGCTCAGCAGCCCAGGTCTGGGACACGGAAACTTTAATCTAAGGGTAGTAAGGGGTTACCATGGAAACCCACCACACATGGCAGGTCTGGAAGACTGTACCACACAATATTAGCAGTAGATATCTCTAGCTATTGATGTTATGGTAGGATTTTAAAAATTTCTTCTTTAACTTTCATTGGCCTTTTTCTTCTTCTTTTTTTTGTGGTACTTGGGGGTTGAACCCAGAGCTTCACACATACTTTGTAAGTGCTGTACCACTGGGCTGCACCCCTAGCCCATTTTTAAATTTTTATCTTGAGACAGGATCTTGCTAAATTGCACAGGCTGCCTCCGGCCTCAAACCTGTGATCCTCCTGTCTCTGCCTCCAGAGTTGCTGGGATTACAGGTGTGCGCCATCATGCCTAGCCCTTAGTTGGTTTTTAAAAATTGGTAGGTGCTATTGTTTGGATCTTAACCAGCCTTTGAAGACCCAGGCATTGAAGGCTTGGCACCCAGCATCATGTTATTGGGAAGTGAGGGGAACTTTAAGAGGTAGGACTTACAAAAAGAGAAATACCACATTTTCTCACTCATATGTGGGAGTTGAATCAAAATTAAAAGGAAGGAAAAAATCCTTCCTTGGAATTGGAACATAATAAAAAGCTAAAGTCAACTTAGCAGAGAAGGGACAATATAGGGAGTGGAAAGAAGGAGGGAGGGATCTAGCAAAAGGAAGAAATGATGGGAGAAGAAAGAAGGGAGAGAAGGAACAAGGAGGAGTGAGGAATGAGAGAGAGGGAGACCTCAAAGTAAACAGCCCAACTTTAATAGTTTGGGAAATAATTATAATACCAATAATTCCAAAGAATGGTAGTAATGGGCTAGATTATTAATGTAATACTACTGACAATGTAAAAAGATAGATCACTACAGAAAAAAGTTTGGACCATAAACATAAGTGGGATGCAAGGGTATATAGAAAAATAATCCCACAAAAAGACATGCAAGTGGAAGAGAGACCTTTGGTGAGGGCATGGAAGAAGGGGGAGGGGGTGCACAAGAGGGTAAGGGGGAACTTATCTTTGCAGTGTACAATGAAACGCATATATGGAAATATCACAATGAAATGCATGTCAGAATGAAACACATTAAGTTGTACATTAAAAATTTCCAATAAAAACATATTTTAAACTATCTTTTTCTATAAAAAAAGAGGTGGGGCTTAGTGGTAGGGGTGTGTGTGTGTGTGTGTGGTGCAGGGCATCGAATGCAGTGCCTTACACATGCTATGCACGCACTCTACTCCTCAGCTATACCCCTATCCTGAGCGAGAGGTCTTTAGGTCATTAGGGATGAGTCCTTGAGGGGACTGTGGGCCTCTGGCCCCTTCTTCTTTCTCTCTTTTTTCTCCCAGCCATGAGGTGGGCAGTTTGGCTCTGCCACACCCTCCTGCCGTGCTGTGCTGCCTCATGGTGGGCCCAAAGCCATGGGGCCAACTGACCATGGAGGAAACCCTCTCAACTGTGAGCCAAAGTCAACCTTTTCTCTTTATAACTTGATTATCTCACATATTTGTTATAGTAATGGAAAGATGACTAACACAGCACATATTGTTTATTGATAGATTATTTTGGCAAAGTAAAAGATGAAATTATGAAGAATGCAAACAACTCAAGCAAATATATAGGAGTAAACTCTCCTCCCCAAACTTATCACCCAGAGATAACCACTTGTTGACATTTTGGCCAACATTCCTTTCTCTAAGCTCCTATTCACATACTTTGTAGATATGTCATCACTTGCTCTAACCCTAAGAATATCAATGGTCAGCTCTCCATACTTCTTTATTATTTGTTCAAGTCCTCATACACCACATTAGGAAGAACTCCCACAGACTAGGGGCATACATTTTGTTATCAATGTCAGGAATCCTGGGGATTTCCTATTGTTAGGTGTCATTGAGTTGGGTCCAACTCATAGCGACCCTATGTGCCACAGAGTAAAACACTACCAGATGTTATGCCATGCACACAATCGTTTTATGTTTAAACTCATTGTTGTAGCCACTGTGTCAATCCATCCAGTTGAGGGTCTTCCTTTTTTTCATTGACCTGCCACTCGCCCAAGCATGATGTCTTTCTCCAGGATTGGTCCCTCCTGACAACATGTCCAAAATACATAAGACGCAGTCTAGCCATCCTAGCTTCCAAAGAGCACTCTGGTTGCACTTCTAGGACGGATCTGTTGGTTCTTTTGTCAGTCCATGGTATATTCAATATTCATCTCCAGCACCATAGTTCAAAAGCATCAGTTCTTTTCCTGTCCCTGGGAACTAGAATATGTTATTGATCCAATTTACACCATTTATTTTGTTGCTGCCAGATATCCCTGTGGAAGCCTGGGCCTGGGCAGCTCGGCAGTGGGGTCCTGGTGCCATGAGCAGCCTATGTCCCCAACCTTGCCCATTCTGCTTTGAGTTTTACCTTGGGCTCCAGCGTTAGAGACTAGTCAACTAGTCCAAGGGTGATAATTACGCCAAGGTCTTCGCAGCTAAAGACCCGGAATGGTGAGGAGAAAAAACAGTTCCAAATAGGGAGAGGCCACTTGCTGAGTACACAGCACCCCTCCTTTGTCTTTATCCAGTGCTTGTGCTGAGTCCAAGTGACCAACCTCTTCATGAGGGAATTTTATTGTAAGTCACGATATTAGTACACTCAAGCTGTCTTAACGAAATACCATGGACTGGGTGGCTTCAGCCACAATTTGTTACCTCACGTTGCAGATCAGTCCAGACCCAAGAGCTGGCCATTCAGTCTGGACCTACACACCACTCCCCAGCTGTATCTTCAGCAGGTGCCCCGGATGAAAGATAGAAAAGAACAGTGGAAGAGGAAACAGCGCTGTAGGCTTGGGGACAGGAGTAACTGAAACAAGACGATGCTGGCGAGGTGGGGCATCCGCTCCTGCCCTCGGCCTTGCACCGCCAGCAACCTCAGTTGTTCTATTTCCCTCTTTTGCGGGTTTCTCGAGCTGTGACCTGACACATTGTGCAAAAGGGTACGACCCGCTGCAATGAGCGTGTTCATCCGATTTCTGAATTCCGCGTTGCTTCATCACATTTCAAAAGAAGCGCGAACTTTTACATGCCAGTTCATTCTACTGGAGATAGGGGTGTGGCAATGCCCACTGCAGAACACACGTGTGCGGTACACTACATATTTACAACTAGATCCAGCGGAAGATTGGCAGGGGTGGGGTCCTTTTGTGGCCTGGTAGTCTTTACCACAAGTTCCGTTCCCATGAGCCCTCATCCCAATGCTGTAAAGAAAAGGGAACTAGATATTACGATGCAGGCCGATGTTCTGTGTAGTAAGGACCAGCAAAACTTCTGCCCAGAAAATGGATAGAAATAAGATCTGAACTTACTCTTCTCACTGTTATAATGTCCCCTACCATAGTATCGCCTGCAGCTGTAGCCCTGTGGCATCCGATCCCATCAGATCTCAGAAGCTAAGCAGGGTCGGGCCTGGTTAGTACCTGGATGGGAGACCGCCTGGGAAGACCAGAAGCTGTAGGCTTGGGAGAAGGACCTGGCAACCCCCTCCCAAAAATCAATCTGCCATTGAAAACCCTATGAACAGTAGAGAAGCACTGACAATAGTGTTTCCCCTGTTGTACAGAGGGTCGCTATGAGTCGGATACCGACTCAACAGCACCTAACAACAACAACAACCATAGTATCTCCTTGTCTTAATTTTTTTTTTTTTTTTTTTTTTTTTTTGCAAGACTGGGGCTTGAACCCAGAGCTTCACGCCTGAATGTTCTGCAAGTGCTGGACCACTGAGCTGCACCCTCAGCCCATTTTTTTTAACTTTTTTGAGACAGGGTCTCACTAAGTTACGCAGACTGCCTCTGGTCTATAACTTGCGATCCTCCTGCCTCCGCCTCCCAAGACGCTGGGATTACAGGCGTGTGCCACCATGCCTGGCCTTGTCTTAATTTTTAATGTGCCCCTTATATGCCTATTACACAGTTTGTGGTGTTGTTTTATATGGGGTCTCGCTATTTAGCTCTGGCTGGCTTGAACTTGTGATCCTCCTGTCTCAGCCTTCCAAGTTCGAGGCCAGGGGTAGCCTGTGTAATATAGGGAGACCCTGTCCCAAAATGAAAAGTTAAAATGGGTTGGGGGTGCAGCCCAGTGGTAGAGCACTTGCAAAGTATGTGTGAGGCCCTGGGAGCACCC
>VMDO01028892.1:0-14010 GCA_007922755.1 Pedetes capensis
TTATTCTATCACTAACAACATTGTATTTCATGACAGATCTTGAAATGTCTTTTTTGATGATGAATGCCACCCCATTTCTTTTGAGTTTATCATTCCCAGCATAGTAGGCCATATGATTGTCTGACTCAAAATGGCTTATGCTGGTTCATTTTAGCTCACTGATGCCTAGAATGTCAATGTTTATGTGCTCCATTTCTCTTTTAACAATTTCTAAATTTCCTAGATTCATGCTAAGCACATTCCATGTTCCAATTATTAATGTATGTTTACAGTTGTTTCTCCTCTTTTTGAGTCGTGCCACATCAGCAAGTTGAGCACCCTGGGGCTTTACTCCATTTCCGTCATCACGGTAGACTCTACTTTGAGGAGGCCACTCTTCCCCAGTAGTCTTTTGAGTGCCTTCCAACCTGGGGGGCTCATTTTCCTACACTATATCTGACAGTGTTTCTTTGCTATTCATAGGGTTTTCCATGGCTAGTTGTTTCAGGAGTGGCTCGCCAGGTTCTAACCATAGCCTCAGACACTGTCTTCAGACACTGCAAGTTGATTCAAATTTGTTCAGTGCCCTACCTTTAACCCCCACCCAATCACAGATCCGTTCACTAAGCACAACCGTAACCCAAACCCAAACCCAACCCTATCCTTAGCCCTAAACCCTAACTCTAACCCTAAACCCTAACCCTAACCCTAAACCTAACCATATCTTGAGACACTGCCTTCAGATACTGAAGGTGGATTCACATTTTTATGGTGCACTAATTTTAACCCTCATCCATGAATAGATCCAATCCCTGAGCACAACCCTAAACCTAACCAGAAACCTAAACCTAACCTTAGCCCTATCCAGTAACTCTAACCCTAACCCTAACCTCAGATACTGCCTTCAGAAACTGCAATTTATTCAAATTTGTGTGAGGAATAACTTTAATGCCCACTCATGCAAAGTTCCCACCCCTCAGCACAATCCTAACTCTAACTTTAACCCTAAACCAACCCTAGGCCTATCCCATAATCCTAACCCTAACCCTAAACCTCATCTCAGACACTGACCTCAGAAACTGCAAGATGATTCAATTGTATGGTGCCCTAACTTTAACCCTCATCCATGCACATACACCATCCTTGAGTCCAACCCTAACCCTAACCTGAACCCTAACCCTAACCATAGCCCTATCCCCAACACACTAAACCTAACCCTAACCATAACCTCAGACACTGCCCTCAGACACTGCAAGTTGGTTCACATTTGTATGGTGTCCTACCTTTAACCCTTACACATGCACAGGTCCCATCCCTGAACACTATCTTAACCCTAACCTGAACACTAACCCTAACTCTAGCCCTAACCCCAGCCATAGCACTAACCCTAACAATAACACCACATGCTGCCCTCAGACAATGCAAGTTGACTCAAATTTGTAGAGTGTCCCAAGTTTAACTCTCACCCATGCACAGGTTCCATCCATGAGCACAATCCTAAACCTAACACATACCCTAACCCTAACCCTAAACCTAAACTTAAATAGAGACACTGTATCTTCATTAAAATTTCTTAGGTACCCTAACTTTAACACTCAGCCATGCACAGATCCAATCCCTGAGCACAACCCTAAACCTAACATATACCCTAATACAGACACTGTAGGTTCATTAAAATTTCTTAGGTATCCTAACTTTAACACTCAGCCATGCACAGATCCAATCCCTGAGCACAACCCTAACCCTAGCATGAACCCAAACACTAACCCTAGCCCTAACGCCTAACACTTGCCCTAATCCTAACCTTATCCTCAGACACTGTGCTCAGACCCTGCAAGTTGATTCAGATTTGTATGGTGCCCTATCTTTAACTCCCACCTATGCACAGATCCCATCCCTGAGAACAACCCCAACCCTAACCCGAACACTAACCCTACCCTAATCCTAACCCAAAACAACACACACTGCCCTCAGGCACTGCAAGTTGATTCAAATTTGTATGGTGCCCTAACTTTGACCGTCAGCGATGCACAGATCCTATCCCTGAGCACAATCTTAAACTTAAGCTGAACACTAAACCTAAACCTAGCCCTAAACCCTAAGCCTAACCATCAACAAACCCTAAATTCCTACACTTCCCACGGACTCTGCAAGTTAGTTCAAATTTGTATGGTGCGCTCAGTTTAACCCTGACCCATGCACACATACAATCCTATCCCTAACCTATAGCACAACCCTATCGCTAACCACACACTAATGATAATGCTAGCCCTAATCCTAACCTTAACCCTAAATCTGCCACTACCCTAACCTCAGACACTGTCCTCAGACCTATCAAGTTGATTCAAATTTGTAAGGTGCCCTAACTTTAAGTCTCACCCATGCACAGATCCCATCCCTGAGCAAAACTCAAAGCCTAACATGAACCGTAACTCTAACCATACCCATAACCCCTAACCCTAACATTAACCCTCACCCATTCACAGATCCCATCCCTGTGCAAAGCCCTAAACCTAATGCAAACCCTAGCATACTCCTATCGATAACCCCTAACCCTAACCCTATCGACAGACACTGCCATCAGACACTACAGTATGATTTAAAAATGTGTGGTATTCTAAATTTAACCTCAACAATGAACACATCCCATCCCGGGGCACAACATTAACCCTAATATGAACCCTAATCCTACCCCTAGCCCCAACCCCTATCCTTAAACTTAACCCTAACACTAAACTCAGACACTGCCTCAGACACTGCAAGTTGATTCAAATTTTATGGTGCCCTATCTTTACCCCTCAGCCATGCACAGATCCCATCCCTGAGCACAACACTACCCCTAACCCAAACCCTAACTCTAACCCTAGCATTAACACCTCACCCTAACCCTAAACCTAACCCTAAACCAAACCCAAACCCTGAGCCTAGCACTAACTCCTAAACCTAGACCTAAATACTTGCCATATCCCTAACCCTAACACTAACATTCTACACTGAAAGTTGATTAAACTTTGTATTTTGTCCTCACTTTAACCCTCACCCATGCACAGATCACATCCCTGAGCACAACCCTAACCCTTTCCCAAACAATAACCCTAACCCTACCCCTACCCCTAACCCTAACTTCAGACACTGCACAGAGACACTGCAAATTGATACAAATTTGTATGGTGCCCTAAACTTAACCCTCACTCATGCACAGAACCCATCCCTCAGCACTATCTTAATGCTAACCCAATACCTAACACTAAACCTAGCCCTAATCCCTAACTCTAACTATCCTTAACCCTAACCCTAACCTCAGACACTGCCCTCAGACACTTCAAGTTGATTCAAATTTGTATGGTGCCCTATCTTTTACCCCCACCAATTCACAGATCCCATCCCTGAGCACAATTGTAACCATAACATGAATGCTAACCCTAACCATAGCCCTAACCCCTATCCCTAAATCTAACCCTAACAATAATATCAGACACTGTCCTCAGACACTGCAAGCTGATGGAAGTTTGTATTGTGCTTGGACTTTAACCCTCACTCATGCACAAATCCCATCCCTGAGCACAAACCTAACCATAACCCAAACACTCTCCCTAACCCTAGCACTAACCTCTAACCCTAACCCTAACTTTCACCCTATCTTCAGACACTGCCCTCAGACACTGCAAGTGGATTCCAATTTTTATGGTGCCCCAACTATAACCCTCAGCCATGCACAGATCCCATCCCTGAGCACAAATCTAAACCTAACCCAAACCCCAATACTAACCCTAGACCTAACCCCTAAACCCAAATATAACCCTATCACTATACTCAGACACTATGCTCACACACTGAAAGTTGATTTAAATTTGCGTTGTGCCCTAAATTTCACCTTCACCTATTTACTGATCCCATGCCTAAGCACGACCCTAACCCTAACCTGAAACCAACCCTAAAACAAGCCCTTACCCCTAACCCAAAACTAACACTAAATAAAAATGCAGACACTACCCCCAGATACTTCAAGTTGATTCAAATTTCTATGGTGCCCTAACTTAAACCTTTACTATCGCACAGGTACCATCATTCTGCACAATCCTAACCCTATTGCGAACTCTCCCCATAATCCTAGACCTAACCAATCACCATAAACTGAAATCTAACCACAGATACTGCCCTTAGACACTGCATGTTGATTCAAATTTGTATGATGCCCTAACTTTAACCTGCACCCATGCACAGATCCCAGCCCTGAGAACAACCTTTACCCTAAAAGAGAACCCTAACTTTAACCCTAGCCCTAGCCTTAGCACTAAACACTAACACTTAACATAACCCTAACATCAGACATTGTAACTTGATTCAAATTTGTATGGTGTCCTAACTTTAACCCTCACCCATGCACAGATCCCATCCCTGTATTCAACCCTAACCATAAACTAAAACCTACCTCGATCCCTAGCCTTAACCCCTAACGCTAAACTGAGACACTGCCCATAGACACTGGAATTTGATACAAATTTGGATGGTGCCCTAACTTTAACCATCACCCAGCAAAGATCCCATCCCTGAACACAACCCTAACCCTAACCTGAACCCCAACACTAACTCTACCCCTATTCCCTATCCCTAAACCTAACCCTAACCAAAGACACTGCCCTCCAACACTGGAAGTTGATTCTAATTTGTATGGTGCCCTAACTTTAACCCTCACCCATGCACAGATCCCATCCTTGAGCAAAACCCTAACTGGACCTGAACCCTAACCATAACCCTAGCCCTAACCCCTAAGCATAACAATAACCCTAACCATAATGTAAGACACTGCCCACAGACACTGAAAGTTGATTCAAATTTGTATTGTGCCCTATCTTTAACCCTGACCCATGCACAGATCCCATCCCTGAACACAACCCTAATCCTAAACCAAACCCTAACCCTAGCCCTAGCCCTAACCACAAACCCTAACCCTAATCATAACCCTAACCTCAGACACTGTATTCAGACACTGCAAGATGATTAAAATTTGTATGGTACCCTAACTTTAAACTTTACCCATGAACAGATCCCATCTCTGAGCACAACTCTAACCATAATCCGAATCCTAACACTAACACTAGCCCTAAGCTTTACCCTAACCCTATCCCTGACTCTAACCTCAGACACTGCACACAGACATTGCATGTTCATTCATATTTATATGGTGCCCTAACTTTGCCCCTCTCCCAGGCACAGATCCCACCCCTGAGCACAATCCTAAACCTCACACAAACACTAATCCTAACCTATGCCCTAAAACATAACCCTAACACATACCCTAAGCCTAACAACTTACAGTGTCTCAGACACTGAAAGTTGATCCAACTTGTATGGAGACCTAACGTTAACACTCACCCATGCACAGATCCCATCCCTGAGCACAACCCTTGCCATAAACTGAACCATCACCCTAACACTAGCCCTAACCCCTAACCCTAACACTATCCCTAAACCGAACCTCAGACACTGCACTCAGACACTACAAGTTGATTCAAGTTTTATGGTGCCCTAACTTTAACCCTCAACCATGCACAGATCCCATCCCTGAGAACAATCCTAAACCTCACATGAACACTAACCTTAATGCATGCTCTAAGCCATAACCCTAATCCATACCCTAAACCTAACAACTTACAGTACCCTCAGACACTGCAAGTTGATTCAAATTTTTATGGTGCCCTAACTTTATCACTCACCTATGCATAGATCCCATTCATGAGCACAACCCTAACTGTAAACCGAAACCTAAACCTAAACCTAGCCCTAACCCCTAATCCTAACCTTAATCATAACTCAGACACTGCACTCAGACACTGAAGTTGATTGAAATTTGTTTGGTACCCTAACTTTAAACCTCACTCATACACAGATCACATTCTTGAGCAGAATCCTAACCCTTTCCCAAAACCTAACAGTAACCCTAGCCCTAATCCCTAACCCTAACACTAACCCTAAACACAGACACTCCCTTCAAACACTGCAAGTTTATGCAAATTTTTTATGGTGCCATAATTTTTATGGTCACCAATATACACATCCCATCCAAGAACACACCTAACCCTAACCCGAACCATAATCCTAATCCTAACCCTAACACTAATACTAATATGTGACACTGCAGTCAGACACGGCTACTTCATTCAAACTAGTATGGTGCCCTAAATTTAACCCTTAACCATGCACAGATCTCAGCCCTGAGCACAACTCTAACCCTAACCTGATCCCCAACCCTCACCAAGCCATAGCCCTAACCATAACCCTAACCTCAGACAGTGACCTCAGACACTGCAAGTTGATTCAGATGTGAATGGTACCATAAATTTAACCCTCACCAATGCACAGATCCCTTCCCTAAGCACAACACTAACCTTAACCCATACACCGAACACTAACCCTAACCCTAAAACCAGAAACTGCCCTCAGACATTACAAGTTGATTCAAATGTGTGTGGTGCCCTAACTTTAACCCTCACACATGCACAGATGCTATCCCTGAGTACTACCCTAACACTAATTTGAATGATAACCCTAACCCTAGCCCTAAAACCTAACTCAAACACTAACCTTAACCCTAAAATCAGACACTGCCCTCAGACACTGCAAATTGATTGAAATTTGTATGGTTCCCTAACTTCAACTCTCACCCATGAACAGAAATCATCCCTGAGCACAACACAAACCCTAACCAGAACCCTAACCCTAACCCTAGACCTAACACCTAACCATAAACCTAACCCTAAATGTCATGTCAGACACAGTCCTCAGAGCCTGCAAGTTGATTGAAATTTGTATAGTGCCCAAACATTAACCCTCACCCACGCACAGATCCCAACCCTGAACACAACCCTAACAGTAACCTGATCCAAAACTCTAACCCTAGTCATAACCTGTAATCCTAAAACTAACCCTAACCCTAACCTCAGACATTCCCTTCTGACACTACAAGTTAATTCAAAATTATGTTGTTCCCTAACTTCAACCCTCACACTTGCACAGATCCCATCCCTGAGGACAACCCTATCCCTAACCTCATCCCCAACTCTAGTCCTAGCCATAACTCCTAACAGTAAAACTAACCCTAACCTGAACCTCAGACACTGCTATAAGACACTGCAAGTTGATTCAAGTTTTTTATGGTTCCCTGACTTTAACCATCACCCATGCACAGATCACATCCCTGAGCACAACCCTTACTGTAACCCGAACCTTAGCCCTAATCCTATCCCTAACCCTTAACCCTAAACTCAGAGAATGCCCTAACCCTAGCCCTCACACCTAACCCTAACCCTAAACCTAACCCTGCACTCGGACACTTTAAGTTGATTCAAATTTGCATGGTGCCCAAACTTTAACCCTCACCCATGCACACATCCCTTCCCTGAGCACAACCCTAATCCTAACATGAGCTCTATCCCTAAACCTAGCCCTAACAACTGACCGTAACCCTAAACCTAACACTACGCTCAGACGCTGCTTCAGACTATGCAAGTTGATTCAAATTTGTATAGTGCCCTAACTTTAACCTTCACCCATGCACAAATCCCATCCCTAAGCACAAAACGCTAACCCTAACCTGAACCCTAACACTAACTCTAGCCCTAACAACTAACCCTAACCCTAACCATAACCATAGCCTCAGACACTGCATTCAGACACTGAAAGTTGTTTGAAATTTGTGTAGTGCCACAACGATAACCCTCATTCGTGGACAAATAACATCCCTTAGCACAACACTTACCCTGTCCCAAACCCTAACCCTAACCTTAGCACTGACCAGTAACCCTAACCATAACCCTAATCCTAACTGCAGACACTGTCCGCTGACACTGCAAGTAGATTGAAATTTGTATGGTGCCCTAATGTGAACCCTTACCCATGCACAAATCCCATTCCTGGGCAACACCCTAATCCTAACCCGAACCTTAATCTTAACCCTGACACTAATGCCTAACCCTGACACCAAACGTAAACACAGACACTGCCCTCAGACACTGCAATTTGATTCAAATTTGTATGGTGCCCTAACTTTCACCCTCACCCATGCGCAGATCACATGCTGAGCACAGCCATAACCCTAGCTAGAATCCTAACCCTAACCCTGGCCTTAACACCTAACCCTAACCCTAGCCCTAATCATTACCTCAGACACTGCCCTCAGACACTGAAAATGTATTCAAATTTTATAGTGCACTAAATTTAACCCTCACAAGTGCACAGATCCCATCCCTTAGCACAACCCTAAACATATCCCCAACCCTACCCTTAATCCTAGTCCTAATCCCTCACATTAACTATAACCCTAATCCTAACCTCAGACACTGCATTCAGACGCTTAAAGTAGGTTCAAATTTGCATGGTGCCCTAACTTTAACTTTCACCCATGCACAGATCCCATTCTTGAATACACCCCTAACTGGAACCTGGACCCTAAGCCTAACCAAAATCCTAACCACTACCCTGAACCCTAACCCTAACCCTAACATCATACACTGCCCTCAGACCCTGAAAGTTGATTCAAATTTGTATGGGGCCCTAATTCTAACCCTCACCCATGCACATATCCAATCCCTGAGCACAACCCTAACCCTAACCAGAAACCTGTTGCTAACACTAGCTCTAACCCCTAACCATAACCTTAACCACAACTACCCTCACCACTGACAATGCCCTCATACACTGCAAGTTTATTCAAATTTGTATGGTGCCAAAACTTTACCCCTCGTCCATGCACATTTGCCCTCCCTTAGCACAAACCTAATGCTGTTCCAAACACTAACTCTAACGCTAGCCCTAACCCTAACCCCTAACGCTAACACTAACCCTAACCCTAACCTCAGACACTGCACTCAGACACTGCAGGTTGATTCAAACATGTATGTTGCACTAATTTGAACCCTCACTCATGCACAGATCCCATCCCTGAGCACAACCGTAACCCAAACTCGAACCGTAACCAAAACTCGAACCCTAACCCTAACCCTAGACCTAATCCTTATCCCTATCCCTAACCCTAACCATAATCTCAGTCATTGCCATCAGACACTGCACCTTGATTCAAATTTGTATAGTGCCCTAATTTAAATGATCACCCATGCACAGATACCAGCCCTGAACCTAACCCTAACACTAACACGAACCCTCACACTAACCCTAGCCCTAATCCCTAACCCTAACCCTAACCACAGACACTGTCCTCAGACACTGCACGTTGATTCAAATTGGTATGGTGCCATATCTGTCACACTCACCCATTCACAGATACCACCCCTAAGCACAACCCTAACCCTAACACAAACCTAACCTTTTCCCTAGTCCTAACTCCTAACCCAAACCCTGAACCTAAACATATCATCATATAGAGCCCTCAGACACTGCAAGTTGATTCAAATTTGTATGGTGTCCACACATTAACCTTCACCCAAGCACAGATACCATCCCTGAGCACAACCCTAACTGTAAAACGAACCCTAAGCCTGACCATACCTCTAACCCCAACCATAACCCTAAACCTATCCTCAGACACTGCACTCAGCCACTGCAATTTGGGCCAAATTTGTATGGTGCCTTAAATTTATCCCTCACCCATGTACAGAACTCATCCCTGAGCACAATGCTAACCCTATCCACAACCCTAACCCTAACCCTAGCCATAAACCCTGAACCATGCCCTAACCATAAACATAATTTCAGACACTGCTCTGAGACAATGCAAGTGGGTTCAACTTTGTATTTGGCCCTAACTTTAACCCTCACCCATGCAGAAAACCCTTCCCTGAAAACAACCCTAACCCTAACCAGAACCCAAACCCTAACCATATCCCTAAACCCTACACCTTAACCTAACTCTAACCCTAATTTCAGACACTGCCTTCAGACACTGCAAGTTGATTCAAATTTTTATGCTGCCTTAATTTTAGCCCTTTAGCACAACCTGAGCATAACCCTAACCTAACCCAAATCCTAACCCTTACCCTAGCCCTAACCTCTAACCCTAACACAACCCTAGCCCTAATAAAAGACAATGCTCTCAGCCATTACAGGTTGATTCAAATTTGTATGGCGACCTACGTTTAATGCTCACCCAGCCATAAAATCCAATCCCTGAGCACAAACCTAAATCTACACGAACCCAACACTATCCTAGCATGAAACCCTAGCCCTAACCCTCACCCTAACCACACACACTGACCTCAGACAATGCATGTTGATTCATATTTGTATGGTGCCCTAAATTTAACACTCACTCATGCACAGATCCCATCTTTGAGCACTCCTAACACTTACCCAAACCCTAACCCTGACCCTAGCCCTAACACCTAACCCTATCCCTAACCCGAACAGAAATCTCAGACAGTGCACTCAGAAACTGCAAGTTGATTCACATTTGTATGGTGCCCTAACTTTAACACTCACTCATGCACAACTCCCATCCTTGAGCACATCCTAACCCTGACCCTAGGCCTAACACCTAGCCCTATCCCGAACCCGAACTGAAACCTCAGACACTGCACTCAGACACTGCAAGTAGATTCAAATATGTATGGAGCCCTAACTTTAACCCTCACACATGCACAGATACATTCCTGAGCACAACCCTAATTCTAATGTGAACCCTAACCCTATTCTTAGTGCTAAATGCAGACACTCCCATCAGACACAGCAAGTTGGTTTCAATTTGTATGGTGCTCTATCTTTAACCCTCACCCATACACAGATCCCATCCCTGAGCACAACCCCATCCCTAACTTGAACCCTAACTCTAACCCTAGCCCTAACCTGAGCCCTAACCCTAAAACTAACCTGAAATTCAGGCACTGCCCACAGACTGGGCAAGTTGATTCAAGTTTGTATGGTGCCCTAACTTTAAAATTCACCCATGTACAGAACCAGTTCCTGAGCACGACCCTAACCCAAACTCAAAACCCAACCCTAACCCTAACCCCTAACCCAAGCCCTAACCCTTACCCAAACCACAGACACTGCCCTCAGACACTGCAATTTGATTTAAATTCTTATTGTGCCCTAACTTCAACCTTCACCCATGCATGGATACCATCCCTTAGCACAAATCTAACCCTATCTGAATCCTAAAGCCAACCCTATCTCTAATCCCAACCCTATCCCTTACTCTAACCCTAAACTTGGGCACTTCCCTTAGACAATGCAACTTGGTTCAAATTTGTATGGTGCCCTAACTTTATCCCTCACCCATGCACAGAACCCAACCCCAAGCACAACTCTAACTGTAACCAGAACCCCAACACTAACACTAAGCCTAACCCCTAAACCTTACCCTAACCCTAACCCTAATTTCTGACACTTCCCTCAGACACTGCATGTTGATTCAAATTTGAATGGTGACCTAACATTAACTCTCACACATGTACAGTTCCCATCCTGAACCCAACCTTAACCCTAGTCCAAACCCTATCCCTAACCCTAGCCCTAACCCCTAATTTTAACCCTAACTGTAATCCTAAACTCAGACTCTGCACATAGGCACTGCAAATTGATACAAATATTTATGGTGCCCTCATTCTAACCCTCACTGATGCTCAGATCCCATCTCCGAGCACAACCCTAACCCTAACCATAACTCGAACACTAACTCTAGCACTGACCCCTAACCTTAACCTTAGCCCTAACTTCAGGTGCAGTGCCTTTGCTCCTGCTTGTGCACTGCATGGTCTACTCCAACATACACCATTGCACACAATGGGTTTTCCCATGTTAGGCGAAATAAACATAATGATTTATCTCTGCAACTCCATGTACTCCATACCAGGCCAAGTGAAATAATGTCACACTTTGAGGAAAAATAGTGCCCTGTGCATCGTTTCAACATATCTTCATTAGTTTTTGTGGTACTAGCATATTCATGTTTGTCCTCTTTCCTATTACACTGAAATGGGTAAAGTGATATCTGACCTCATCTGTGAAACCCTGTGATGAAGAAGTTTTCCAATGAAACCTTATGCAAACCTGTAAAAGAAGTCTTCAGGCTAACTGCCTTTGCTCCTGCATGCACGGGTTAGGATATACAGCAACATCCACCTTTGTGCACAATGTGTTTTCCTGTGTTTCACAAAAGAAACACAACAAGGTATCTCTGCAACCCTTTGTTCTCCACACCTGACCTAGTGAAATAATGTTACCCTATAAGAAACAATTTTTTTCCTATGAATCATTTCAACACATCTTTATTAGTTTTTGCTTTGCTAGCAGATTCATATTTATCCTCATTCACACTGTACTCAAATGGGAAAGAGATATCTGACATCATTTGTGAAACCTTGTGATGAAGAAGAAATCCACTGAAATCCTGTGCAACCCTGTGTAAGAAGTCTTCAGGCTAACTGCGTTTTCTCCTGCTTGCACGGTTGAGGATATACAGCAACATTCATATTTGCACACTATAGGTTTTCCCGTGATAGGTGAAAGAAACATAACTATGTATCTCTGAGATTGCATGTTGTCCAAGGCTGGAAAGGAGAATTCATCTTCCTCTAGGAGAACAAATTGTTCCCTATAAACCATTTGAACACATCTTCATTAGGTTTTGCTTTAGAAGCAGATTCACTTTGTGTTTATAACTATTACACTGAATGGGGTACAGATATGTCTGACATTATCAGTGAAACCCTGTGAACAACTTGTCAGGGACAGGGACATCTTCTTCAACTCTGCAAAAGAGAACTTCAGGTGAAGTGCCTCTGCTCCTGCTTGTGCACTGCATGGTCCTATAGCAACATTCAGTATTGTGCATAATGGGTTTTCCCATGTTAGGCAAAACAAATACAACTATGTATGTCTGCAACCTCGTGTTGTCCATAACTGGCCAAGTGAAATAATGTTATCCTTTGAGACACAGTTGTTCCCTATATGCCATTTCAACACATCTTCATTAGTTTTTGCTTTACTAGCAGATTCATGTTTATCCTCATTCCTATTACACTCAATGGGTAAAGAGACATATGATCTCATTTGTGATACCCTACAATGAAGAAGTATGCCAGTGAAATCTTGTGCAACCCCACACAAGAAGTCTTCAGGCTCACTGCATTTTCTCCTGCTTGCATGGTGTGGGACATACAGCAACAACACAACAACAGCAACAGCAACAAATTTACCTTTGTGCACAATGGGATTTCCCATGCTAGATGAAAGAAAGATAAGTATATATCTCTGAGATTGCATGCTGTCCAAGCCTGGAAAGGAGATTTCATTTTCCTCTAGGCTAACCAGTTGTTCCCTATAAACCCCTTCAACACATCTTAATAACTTTTTGCTATGCAAGCAGATTCACCTTTGACCTTATCACTATTACACTGAATGAGGATACACATATGTCTGACATTATCAGTGAAACCTTGTGAAAAACTTGCCAGTGACAGGGAAAACTGGTTCAAATCTGCCGAAGTTGTCTTCAGGAGTCATGCCTTTGCTCCTGCTTTGGACTGCATGGACTACAGCAACATTCACCATTACACAAAATGGGGTTTCCTGTGTTAGGCAAAATAAACATAACTATGTATCTCTGTATCCCCATGTTGTCCATACCTGGCCTAGGGAATAATGTTACCATTTGGGAAACAATTTTCCCTATGCATCATTTCAACCCATCTTCATTAGTTTTTGCTTTACTAGCAGATTCATTTTTATCCTCATTCCTATTACACTCAAATGGGTAAAGAGATATCTGTCCTCATCCGTGAAACCCTGTGCTGAAGAAGTATGCCAATGAAATCTTGTTCAACTCTGTGAAGGAAGTCTTCAGGCTGACTGCGTGTGCTAATGCCCGCATGGTTTAGGATATACAGCAACATTCATCTTTGTACACAATGGCTTTTCCCATGTTAGGTGAAAGAGTCATTACTATCTCTGAGAACTCGTGTCATCCAAGCCTGGCAAGGGGAATTCATGTACCTTTAGGAGAATTAATTATTCCCTATAAACTCCTTCGCCTGCAGTGGTAGCCCTGTGGTATCCGATCCCGTCAGATCTCGGAAT
>VMDO01028893.1:0-23313 GCA_007922755.1 Pedetes capensis
AATTTGCTATTCCATTTGTACCTTCTTTAGATGAAATCTGAGGTTATTAATTTTAAACTTTCTTCTATTATTCATGCTTTATTGGAGTGTAATTAACAAAATTACATAAATATGCCATTTAAAATCTGATCTGATTTTTGATATATGTGAACACTGTGAAGTCATTACCACAAACTAGCTATTAGCCTATCACACACACAATTATGTTTCATTTATTAAATAGTGAGAACAATTAAGTTCTATATATAAGGATGACAGCTACCAATCATTGAAAAATAAAATAAAGTTAGAAGATAATTAAGAAAGCATACTATGAATTTTAAAGAAAACACTAACAGAATAAGAGCAGAATACTAAAGAAGAGATGACACAAATAGAAAACAAATAGTAAAATGGTAGAGCACTGCGCTGCAGTCTCTGAGGACCCGAGTTCAATTCCCAGCACCGCAAAAATGGGAGAAGGACCTGGCAATCCGCTCCCAAGGCAATCCCGAAACAGTCTGCCATTAAAAACCCTATGAGGGTCACTATGAGTCTGATACTGACTCGATGGCACCTACCCTACCTACCCTTCCCCCTTGCATTAACTTACACACAACAAAACCCAACCATAGCAAAAGTAATACTAAATATGAATGAGGTCAACACTGTAATTGAAAAGCAGGATTATTAGAAAGGACAAAAAAGCAAAATCCAGGAATCACCAGGATTTGTGTACTTCTTCTTTTCTTCCCTTGGAAACTAACTGCGATTTTGTGAGGGAATTCATGCTATCCTTATATTAAGGACAGCATATGGAGAGGACCTAGAAGTTAGATACCCTTTAACAAGGAAGTGCAGAGCAGGAGTAGTGAGGTGACACAACTGAACTTCCAGTTAAATGAATTCATGTAAGTAACTCTAGATAATACCATGTGGAGCCTAAAAATTACCTAGTCAATCTATATACTTGTAAGAAATATTAAGTCATTGTTGCTCAAGTTACTGCATTTTTATTGTTGGTTACATACTAATAATTTAAACAATTGGTACCTAGAAATATTTCATTAATAGTTCAGTAATTTCCATAAGGAAACATATTTCATTGTCTTTGAACTGAGTGAACAGAAGAGCAGTGAGAAAACTTACTGTAAACTAGGAGAGCAGTGGGCTGGAAAAAAAGGACCCTGTGTTATGTCTTTGCATAACCTTGCCAAAATGGTAAACTATGTTGACTTAAACGGTATACAACATACCTAACAAGTCTTCATAATTGCTTTGAATCATAGCTAAGAAATTAAATTATCAAGAATTCAGAAGTATCAATTGATTTCTTTTAACTTTACTATTATACTAAAGTATGGAAAAAGAGAGGTGCTAAATAAAGAACTCCTTAGCTTTTAAGAGGAATATGGAACACATATTTCTAAGAAAGGACTTGCTGGTTTAAAAATTAAACATTTTCCCTTATTTGCAGCCTCTCCAGTTGGCAAATGATTTTCAAACGAATAAATAACCTCATAGGATCTATTAAATCCTGGGCACCTCCCAAGGTTGAAATCAAATCAAAATTGCTACTAAAGAAAGTCCTAGAGGATAAGACATAATACAGAGAGAATACACATTGACGAGGAACAAGGCATTACAGCTTAGCTCCTACATGACTGAAGCTATCGGAGTGACATCACCTGAGAACACGTGCAGTGGAAGAACCACCTCATTTACCTGCAAAACTGTAAGAAGTAATTTTTTTTTGTTTTAAAATGCTAAGTCTTTGTGAACTAAATGCAGCCTCTGGGTTATCTATGTATTGGTTTGCTTCTATTTAAAACTACTCTTGATTTTTGGTCATGTTTACTTATTTTTCCACATATACCAGTTTTATTACAGTGAACTATAATTTATTTTGTAATGATAATACAGGTTACAAGGAGGAGTGGCAATGATGGGTAATGGGGAGAAATTTTTCATTTTTACTGTATAAATTTATATATTGCTACACTGTTTGTTTTTTTTTTTTACCAAACATTGGAAGATAAATACAATTTATCTTATAATTTATCTTTGTGAAACAAGTACAATTTTAGCTACTTTTAATAGAAAGAAGCACTATAAAAATTGCTATCTTTTATATACTGGAAGGCAGATTTTGATCTTTTATTTCTCCATGCTGAAGTGGGTCACAAACTACCATCCAGTTATTTCTCATGTAGTTAAGTCTGCTCACGTATGTATTTTATCCACAGTATAATTGGCCTGCCAAGTCTTTCTCCTTTTTTTATATTGCTGAGGAGTTGAACACTGGGCCTCACACACACTACACACATGCTCTAGCACTGAGGTGTTGTATGCTAGACAAGTGCTCTACCACTGAGCCCCTTTTTTCATTATTTTTTAAAAATTTGAAATAAGGTCTTGCTAAGTTGCACAGGCTGCCTCTAGCATGAAATTGTGATCCTCCTACTTCAGCCTCCCAAATTGCTGGGATTTCAGTCATGTGCCACAGCACTCTGCCTGCCAAGTGTTTTTCAATTGAGCTGTCAATACTTTATCTGGTTATTTTTCATAAATATATAATATAGTGGATAAAATGGATTGTTAGTCTGCATACATCATGTACACTGTCACATACGAATTTCTAAGCAGGACTTCTAGTTGTGAGTTTATATTACCTTTGAAAAATCAGCTGAATGCAAGTAAGTTTTAAAAAGCAGAGGATCCAGCTACTCCTGGTGGCAAACATGATCATTTGGCTGCTCTGTAATGGTATTCCTATTACCAGCTTTATGGAAATCGGGAGCCTGTGCTGCCAGTAGCATTATTTAGTTGTTTTTGCTATTATTTTTGTTGCCAGTGTAGAATTAAGGGGTAAGCCAAATCTCTGGAGCTAACACTAATAGGAGCAATAGCTTCCTAATCCTTTTATTATTCTCGAAATAGAGTGTGGATTACATTATTAATACTTCATTAAACATTTGGCATATTATACCCATAAAATCATAGGGGCCTCGGGTATTTTGCTTATGTAAATTTTTCCTTCAAGTAATTATTTTATTTTGAAATTTCCATGCAATATAGTTGACTTTTGTGTACAGTTATATAAATTTCACCACATGTGTAGATTTATGTAACTGCTTCTAAAGTAAACACACAGAATGTATCCCTACCACCCCCAAGAAATATTATCTTGTCATCTCCTTATGGTCACAGCATCTCCTTGCCCTTAAACCTGGGAAATGAATTATCTTTCTCTTATTACTAACATTGTACTAGAGCACAACATATGAGGGGATTTATGCAGTATGCATTCTATTGAAAGTAGCTGTTTTCAATTGAATTTCATATTCATCCATTTGTTTTGTTTACAAATAATTTGTTAATTACTAATTCTCTCCTTAGTTATGGATCTACTCAGACTTTTTGCTTATTCTGTAGTCAGTTTTTGCACTTTATATGTCATTAAGGCTTTTTTCTTTTCATATAATTTGTTATTCATAATATGCTCTCATGCTGCTTTTTAATTTTAATTAGCATATAATACAATGAGTTTATAACATTTCCATACAATTATGTGCTTTGCTATTATTCACCCTCTAATTATCCCCTATATTATCCCCCCACTCTTCCCTTCCCCGTACCAAATAATCTCCCTTTTACTTTCAGTTCTCTCTCCTCCACCTTCCTCTGTCACACACACACACACGCATAATCTAGATTCCACATAGGACAGAGATCATGAGGTATTTGTCTTTCTGATTGTGGCTTACTTCACTTAACATGATGATTACCAGTTCCATCCATTTTCCTTCAGATGATACAATTTGGTTCTTCTTTCTGGCTGAATAAAACTTCATTGTTTATATATACCACATTTTCTTTATCCGCTAATCTGTTTATGGACATTTAGGCTGATTTCCTATGTTGGCTACCGTGAACAGTGCTGCAATGAAAATGGATGTGCAGGTGTCTCTGTGCTTTGTTGACTTGGATTCCTTTGGGTGTGTAACCAGGAGAGGTATAGCTGGGTCATGTGGTAGTTCTACTTTTAGTTTCCTGAGGAACTTTCATACTGATTTTTTATAATGGCTGTAATAATTTACATTCCCACCAGCAGTGTACAAAGGTTTCTTTTCCCTGAAAACTCGCCACTATTTTTGCTGTTTGTTTTGCTGACTGAGGTAATACAGAATTTCAAAGTAGTTTCGACTTGCATTTCTCTGATGGCTAAGGTTGTTACATATTTATTTCATGTATTTATTGGCCACTTGTAATTCTTCTTTTGAGAACAACTGTTCAATTCATTTGCCCATTTCCTGACTGGAGTTTTCTTTTTGATGTTTAATTTTTTGAGTTCCTTTAGATATTAGTCTCCTATCAGAGGTGCAGTTGGCAATGATTTTCTCCGAAACTTTGGGCTCTCACTTAACTAACTGTTTCCTTTGCTGCACAGAAGCTTTTTAATTTCATACAATCCCATTTGTTAATTCTCGCTATTATTTCCTAGACTTCTGGAGTCCTTTCAGAAAGCTCTTGCCTATACCTATGTCTTATAGTGTTTGTCCTGTGTTTTTCCACTAGCAGTTTCAAAGCTTAAGGCTTTACATTAAGGTTTTTAATCAATTTTGAATTGACTTTTGTATAGAATGACAGAGAGGAATATAGCTTCAGCAAACCACATGTGGGTTTCCAGTTCTTCCAGCAAAATTTGTTGAAGAGCCTGTTTTCTCTCCAAAGTATAGTGGCTATAGATGTATGGGATTATTGTTGGGTGCCCTTCTATTTGACTGGTCTACATGTCTGTTTTTCTCCTGGTACCATACCACGGCTTTTTGTTGTTGTTGTTGTTTACTCTGGCTCTGTAGTATAATTTGATGTCAGAGATTTTCAGACTCAGGAATGTTTTGTCTATTCAGGGTATTTTGTGCTTCCACATGACAGTTAGGTTTTTTTTTTTTTGTATTTATAAAACAATAACATTGGATTTTTCATGGGGATTGCATTGAATCAGTAGATCATTTTGGTAGTATTACCTCATTATCCATGAGAATGGGAGAACCTTCCATCTTCTTATGTCCTTTTCAATTTCTTTCTTCAGTGTTTTAAACTTTTCGTTGTAGAGGTCTTTTACCATCTTTCATAGTCCTCTTTACTTCAGTAAGATCAGTGGAGATATCCTCACTTCTGTCTCTGTCTCTTTCTCTCTGTCTCTTGCTCACTTTTGATCAATCTAGGCGAAAGTTTGCCAATATGTCTCTTCAAAAAAAACTTTAAAAATATGTTCTGTTATTTTTCTTCTCTCTATTGATTTATTTCCATTATAGCCTTTATTATTTACTTCCTGATGCATGTCTTTGGTTGAATGCTCCATTCATTTTTAAAATTTTAATTAATATATAATATTTGTGCACATTTATGGGCACAGTGTGATAAGTTGTTGCATTTATGTGATTTGTAATGATCAAGTCAAGGTAATTAGCATTTCCATGCCCTTGTACATTTATAATTTCTTTGTTGATAAATTTGAACTCGTCTCTCATACTTATCAATCTCTATCTCTCTGTGTCTCTCTGTCTCTCTCTCTCTGTCTCTCTGTCTCCCTTTGTTATTAGTTGGGTGGTGAACTCAGGGCCTTGCACACACTTTGCAAGTGCTCTACCACTGAGTTGCACCCTGGCCCATTTTTTATTTTTTTGTTTGAGACAGGGTCTCACTAAATTACATATGCTGCCTCTGGCCTCAAAATCTCAATCTTCCTTCCTCTCCCTCCTTATCCTTGCTGGAGTTATAGGTGTATGCCACCATGCCCAGCTCCTATTATACTTCTTTATAAAATATATGACAAAAATTTTAAATTACTGTCCCTTTATTGTACTATAGAACACAAGAACTTATTCCTTGTATGATATGGACATTTTATCCAACATCCCTATATCCCACCTCCCCGTCCTAAAATCGAATTACCACTTTTTTAGTCTCTACAACTGTGAAATCAACATTTTTAGACTCCACATATGAATGATAACCTGTAGCCATTTTATTCTTATTTCTGTGTCTGGCTTATTTCACTTAACATAATGATGCTCCTTTCCATCCATGTTCCACAAATGACAGTATTTCATTCTATTTATGAGTGAATAATACCCCATTTGTCTATCAGTTTTCTATACTCTGGGGGCTTCATGTTGCTGTGATGCTAAAAGCTATACCAACAGTCTTTCAAATATGAGCAGGGACACTCATAGTAAACAGGTTTCAGCTGAGCTTCCAGACTAAGACAGATTAGGGAGAAGGACCTGGTAGCCCACTTCTGAAATAATCAGCCATTGAAAATCCTGTGAATAGTAGAAAAATGCTATAAAATATAGTGCTGAAAAATAAGCACCCCACATTGGAAGGCACTGAAAAGGAGACTGAGGAAGAGTTGCCTCCTCAAAGTACAGTAAGCCTTAATGATGAAAACAGAGTAAACCCCAGGGACCTCCATTTGCTGATATGGCATGACTCAAAATGAGAATAAACAGATGTAAACATTCATTAATAATTGGAACATGGAATGTATATAGTATGAATCTGGGAAAATTAGAAATCATCAAAAGTGAAATGGAGCACAAAAACATCAGCATTCTAGTTATCAGTGATCAAAACTGGACTGGTATTGGCCATTTTGAATCAGATAATCATATGGTCTACTATGCCGGGAATGAAATATTAAAGAGAAATGGGGTTGCATTTATCATCAAAAAAGACATCTCAAGATCTGTCCTGAAGTACAATGCTGTCAGTGATAGAAACATATCCATATGCCTACAAGGATGACCAGGTAATATGACTATTATTCCAATTTGCACAACCACTACTAAAGCTACAAATGAAGAAATGGAAGATTGTTACCAAATTCTTTAGTCTGGAGTTGATCGGACATGTAAACCAGTTGCACTGATAATTACAAGTGACCAGCATGCAAAAGATGGAAACAAAGGATGCTCAGTAGTTGGAAAGAATGGCCTCAGTGACAGAAACAGTACTGGACAATATGTGATAAAATATTGTCAGACTAGAGACTTTTTCATTGAAAATACATTTTGCATCAACATAAACTGTCACTATACACATGGGATTCACCAGATGGAACAAACAGGAGCTAAATTGAATGCATTTGTGGAAAGAGATGATGGAAGAGCTCAGTATCAGTAGTCAAAACAAGACCACATGCTGATTGTAGATCAGAACATCAACAGTTCATATGCAGGTTCAAAATGAAACTGAAGAAAGTTAAAACAAATATAAAAGAGCCAAGGTATGACCATGAGTCTATCCCACCTGAGTTCAGAGACCATCTCAAAAATAGATTTGATGCATTAGGCCCTATTGCTTGAAGACTAGATGAATTGTGGCATGACATCAAAGACATCATTCACAAAGAAAGTAAAAGACTATTGAGACAAAAGGAAAAACAGAGCAAGTTACATGTCAAAAGAGGCTCTGAAAATTGCCCATAAATGTAGAGCAGCTAAAATAAAAGGAACACAAGATGAAGTTAAAGAACTAAACAGAAGATTTAAAGGACAGCTCAAGAATACAAAATCAAGTATTGTAATAAAAAAAAAGAGCCATATGACTTAGCTATACCACTCTTGGGAATATACCCAAAGGAAAGTAAGTCATCATACCACACGAACACTGGCACTTCCATATTTAATGCAGCATTCTTCACAATCACAAGAGTATGTAATCAACCAAGATGTCCACCAACAGAAGAGTTGATTGAAAAATTGTGGTATATATACACAATACTCAGCAAAAACGAAGAATGAGATTATGTCATTTGCAGCAAAATGGATAGAACTGGAGAACATCATCTTACAAAAACTAACATAGTCCCCCAAAGAGAAATACTATATATTCTCACTCTTATGTGGGAGCTAAATCTAACTTAAAGGAAGAAAAAACTATACATTTGTACATATATAAAAATGAACAATCATACTTATCTAAGATGGGAAAATATGAGTAGAAAAAAGGGGTGAGAGGATTCAGCACATGGGAGCAGAGGTTGAATAAGGGGGAAGCAGAGGAGAAATCATGTAGGGGGTAAAGGAGGTGAGGAAAATCTCAAAATATATTAGGTAAGTATATGAATACATGAGAAAAAGTTATTGTTACATGTCTTCGAGTCATGTCTGACTCATAGCAACTCTTGTAGGGTTTTCAATGGCTAATTGTTTCAGGATTGTTTCAGGAGTGGATTACCATGTCTTTCTCCCATTTCTGTGATGCTGAGAATTGAACCCGCATCCTCAGAATGGGGCTCAGCATTCTACCAATTGAGCTAAACCCTAGCCCTAGGAAAAAAATATGGAATATAGGGAAAAAAAAGTAAAACAAATCAAAGAATATGTAACCCATGGTTATATACAATTTTTAAAATCACATATCAATTAAAATTCCCACACTTTTTCTCTTCTTCTCTTCTTTAGTTTATACAGTTCTATAAAACATGTAAGTTGATCATTGCATAAGCAAAAATGATTCAATAGTTCCATAATGGATATAGCAAAGGACTTATTACTCTGTACCCCACCAACATTTATAAATAAAGAAAAAAAGAGCTGGAGATAGAAAACCAAAGGGGAAGAATATGCTGTATTTATCTCAGGCTTAGAAAGAAGTGATCATTCAAACCTCACGTGAAAATAGTGAAAGATTCTACAGGGACAATTTTAAACAATGCAAGAAACATCAAAAGAAGATGAAAAGAATACACAGAGTCATTATACCAAAAATTTTTAATGGATTATGAACAATTTCAAGAGTTTATATAATGATCAGGAACCAATGTTACTGAAGGAAGAAGTGGAAGCTTCCTTGAAGGCATTGGTGAAAAACAAGGCTCCAGAAATGGAAGAAATATTAATTTTGATGTTTCAACAAAGAGATGCATCACTGGGTGTGCTTTTATCCCGAATGATTTGGAAAATGGCTATCTGACCACCTTACTAAAAGAGACCCATATTTATGCCTATCCCCAAGAAATGGGATCTAACAAAATGCCAAAATTATAGAACAATATCATTAATATCGCACATAAGTAAAATTTTGCTAAACATCATTCAAAAGTGAGTGTAGCAGTATATTATTAGGGAATTGCCAGTAAGGCAAGCTGGATTCAGAAGAGGACGTGTAACCAGGGACATCATTGCTGATGTCAGATGGACATTGGCTGAAAGCAGAGAATACCAGAAATATGTCTATCTGTTTTTTATTGACCATGCAAAGACATTTGACTGTGTGGATGACAATAAATTATAGATAATGTTGTGAAGAATGGGAATACCAGAGCACTTAATTGTACTCATGAGGAATCTGTACATGGACCAAGAGGCAGTCCTTCAAACAGAACAAGGAAATACTGCTTGGTTTAAAGTCAGGAAAGGTGTGCATCAAGGGTGTGTCCTTTCTCTGTACCTCTTAAATCTCTATTCTGAGCAAATAATCTGAAAAGCTGTACTTTATGAAGAACATTGCATGAGGATTGGAAAAAGATACATCAACAACTTGTGTTATTCAGATGACTCTGTGTGTGTGTGTGTGTGTGTGTGTGTGTGCGTGCGTGTGTGTGTGTGTACATATATATCCTTTTAAAAGGTACATTTAACATCGGGAAATAAGGTTAGAAGTGTGTGAGAGTAAATGAAGAAAACTATAGAAAGTTACTATAAAGTACAGAAAATTGTCTCAATGATTTTGTTTCCTGTTTGTCTGTTTGTCTATTTATTTATAGAAAGTGCACATTTCTATCTGGGTCAAGATCTTATAGAAAACACGTTCAGTTTTTCCATATTTAATTTCATGCTGGCTGTGTGTTTGTCATTTACAGACTTTATTGTCTTGACATAATTCCCTCTGTACATAACTTGTTGTGGTTTTTTTTTTTTTTTTGATCATGAATGATGGTCAATTTTTTTGAATTGTTTTTGTTTTTCTGTTGAGATGGTCATATGGTATTTTGTCCTTTATTCTGTTGATGTGGTATGTTTATTGACTTACACATGTTGAATAAACTTTGCAACCCTAGGAAAAATCCCTGTTGATCATGGTATATAACATTTTCGGTGTGCTGTTGATTTAGTTTGCTATTATTTTCTTGAGAATTATGGCACATATATTCATCAGAAATGTTGTTGTGTTGTTAGGTGCCGTAGAGTTGGTGTCCGACTCATAGCGGCCCTCATAGGGTTTTCAATGGCTGACTGTTTCAGGATTGCCTTGGGAGTGGATTGCCAGGCCCTTCTCCCATTTTTGCAGTGCTATGAATTGAACTAGGGACTTCAGAGACTGTAGCGCAGTGCCCTACCAACTGAGCTAAATCCCAGCCCTTCATCAGTAATATTGATCCACAATTTCTTTCTTTCCTTCCTTCCTTCCTTTCTTCCTTCTTTGCTTCCTCCCTTTCTTCCTCCCTTCATATCTTTGTCTCCTTTTAGTATCAGGGACTTACAGATTGAATTTGGAGCTCCCCACTAAGTACTGCTTTATCTATGGCTAACAAGGCTTCATATTTTTATTTTTATTTTCATGTGTCTCAGATTTTCTAATGTCTCTTGAAATTTATTCTCTGACCCATTTGGTATTTAGTAATATATTGATTAATTTCCACATATTTGAATATTTCCTGAAGTACTTTGTTTTCCCTTGATTTTTATTGATTTCTAATTCTATCTACTGTATCAGAAAATGAAATGTATATTATTCCAATATTTAAAAATTTACTGATACTTGTTTTGGCTGAATATATCATCTATCTTGGGTGAATGTACCATGAATAGTTCAGAAGAATATGTGTTTTGCTATTGTTGGTACAGCATTCTATAAATATCTTTTATGTCTAGTTGGTTGATAGTTTTGTCAAAGCCTTCTTATTTCCTTGATATTCTGTCTTGTTGTTCTATCCATTAATGAAAGTGGGGTATTAAAGTCCCTGACTATTATTGAATTATTAATTTATCCCTCAAGTCTGCCAGTTTTTTATTCATTTGTTTGGTGCATTGTCATTAGATGCTGGAGCAGATTGAATAGTGGCCTCTCATCAATATGCCCATTATGAAATTTGAATGTGCCCTTCTATGAAAAATTGCTGATGTAATTGGGATTCTCAATATGAAATCATTCCATAATTACCCATGTGCTCCTATATTGAATGGCTAGTGTCCTCATAAGATAAAATCTGAGGACTAGAGACATGAAAAGGAGGAATCAGTGTGACCATAGACACAGAGATTATAGTGATGCAGCCAAGGAAGTCAAGGAAAGCCACCAGCTACCAAAAGGTGTAAGAGGAAGGAACCTCCAGAGGGAGTAGATCTCTACCATTAGTACTCTTTTTTGAACTTATGTCCTGCACAATAAATTCTGTTGCTTTAAGCAATTTTGTTTGTAGTAGTTTGGTAAGTAATCCTTAGGAAACAAATAAAGGTATATATTTTTATGTTTACATTGATTATGTCTTCTTGATGAGTTGCCCATTTCATCATTATAAAATACCCCTCTTTATTTCTAGTACCATTTTTGTTGAAACTTACTGTGTTTGATATTATTATATCTACTTTACTTTGTAACAGTAGCTATTTTGTGACTTATCATTTCCCATCCTTTTACTTTCACCCTATTTGTGTCTTGGACTCTACAGTGTATCTCCGGTAAATAATTGGATTTAAAAAAAATTCTGGCTGGGCATGATAGTGCATACCTCTGATCTCAGCTACTTGGTGGGCTGAGGTAGGAGGACAGAAAGTTTGAGGCCAGCATGGGCAATTTATCAAGACTTTTTTTTCAGAATGAAGTTTAAAAATGGGACTGCAAGATGTTAGCTGAGTGATAGAGCATGTACCTCAGTGGTGGAATGCATGCTTAGCATGCAAGATGCCCTGGGATCAATCCCCAGCACTGAAAAAAATGCTCTGCGAATCTCCCTCATGTTTGATGTTCATTCATTTGTATATTTTCAGTGCTTGGGGGCTGAACCCAAGGCCTCCCACACATTAGGTAAATGCTCTAGCACTGAGCCATACCCCTAGCTCCTTTTTAACTTTTTGACACAGTGTCTCGCCAATTGTGCAGGTTGCTTGTGACTTTGAACTTGGTCTCCTCCTGACTCAGCCTCCCAAATTGCTGGAATTACAGGCTTGCATCACAGCACCTGACCTCTGTCATTTTTAATGTTATTTTTATTGATATAGATGGATTTCAGTCTTTCATTTTACTTTTTATCTCCTATGTTTCATGTCTTTTTTTGTCTATTCTCCCTTTACTGATGACTTTTTTATTAAGTAAATATATTCTAATATCATATTTTAATTGTTTAATGATTTTTTCCTACCTATTTAAGATTATTTTCTTAGTTGTTGCTCTAAGGATTACTGGATTCATCTTAACCAGTCACAATCTCCTTCCCATTTATATTTATTTCCAGTGACACATAGGTCTTATTCTTAATATAGCTCTATTGCCTCTTCCCCTTGTTATGCTATGATTATAAATATTACATCAATATATGTTAGTAATGTATGAATTGTTATTGTTGTTAGGTGCCATCAAGTCATTGTCTGACTCATTGCAACCCTATGTACAATAGGTGAAACACTATTGTCAGTGCTTCTCTGCTATTCATGGGGTTTTCAATGGTAGATTGATTTTGGGGAGTGGGTTGCCCAGTCCTACTCCCAATGTAAGAATACATTGTTATAATTATTATATAATTTTATGCTTCTTAATCCAAGGAGTGGACATGCTTGTAAAGTTTTCATATTGATTATTTCTGGTTTTGATTATTGTGTGAATTGTGAATGGGGTCATTTCTTTTCTTTCATATGAATTTGCTCTAATCATCTTTGTTTAGGCTGTATTGTCAAATGCATTACATTTCTGTATGGTATATTCACAACAAGAAAATTATGTGATTATTTTATATAATCACTTTTTACATTACTGTGGAGAAGATATAAAAGATGTGCATTATACTGTTTTCTATAATTACACAATTATCTTTGTTGTTCCTCTTTGTTTTTAATGTAGCTTTGCATTTCCTTCCAAGTTTACCTGTTTTCAGTTTGAAGAACATTCTTTACTATTTCTTTAAACCAGATACATTAGTAAAATTTTTTCTCAGTTTATGTTCCTCTGGGAGTACCTTTATTTTCCCTTCATTTTAAGAAGGTAGCTTTATGGGTGTATGTTTATGGTTCCTGGTTCACATGTTCTTTTCTTCTATTAGCACTTTGAACATGTGATCTTACTGCCTTCTGACCTCCACTGGTTTTTATTAGACTCAATTGTTGGAAAGGGGATGTAGCTCAGTGGTAGAACAACTGCCCAGCATGTGTGAGATCCTAGGTTCAATCCCTAGTGCCAGAAGTGTCAGCTGCTAATGTTATTAGGGTTTTACTTGTAAAAAGTTACATTGTCTTCTTTCAATGTTTTTTTCTTTATCTTTCACATTTCTGTATGTCTGTGTGAACGTGTATCTTTATATTTATTCACTTCATTAACTGAATATCTTGGATGTGCAAAAGAATGCTTTCCAGAAAATTTGGAAATTTTGAGCCATTATTACATCATTTATATAATTCTACTTACGAATTTTCTTCTTTTTCCAACACAATTAACTGTTTCTTTACATGCCTATTAAATTTTATTATATTCTGGAAGTTATGAATATTTGTTATGTATTTGACTATGAGACAACCTATATAATGATATAAAATATTTGCAAAGTATATATCAGACAAGGATTTGATACTAAGAATATGTAAGGAGTCCAAAAACTCATTATCAAGAAAAAAACCTGATTTCAAAATTGGCAATATAGATGGCACCATGGCATGAGCATACAGTGCCAGCAACTCAGGGGGCTAAGGCAACAGCTTGTGGGTTTGAGGCCAGAGGTAGTCTGTACAACTAAGCAAGACCTTGTCTCAAAATAAGCAATAAAATGGTGGTGCATCTCAGTGTAGAGCTCTTGCGTAACTTGTGCAAGGCTGTGGGTTCAACCCCCACCCAGCACTGAAAAAATAGTGGAATATGACTAAATAGACATTTCTCAAAAGAAAACATAAAAAGGCAAAGATGTATACAAAATGATCAATACCACTAATCATCAGGAAGATACAAATTAAGACCACAAGGTATTTTCTCACTCCAATAAGAATGACTTTCATCAAAAAGACAAAAGATAATAAGTGGTACTGAGGATGTGAAGAAATAGAAACACTTGGACACTGATGGTAGAAAAATGTACATTACTACATACATTCTGAAGGGTAGTATGGAGGTTTCTCAATAAAGTAAAAATAGAACAACCATATGTACTACTACTGGGCACATATTCAAAGGAATTGAAGTCAGAATGTTGGGGAAACATTTGCCCTCCTGTGTTCATTGCAGCACTATTCATAGTAGCTAAGAAATGGAAACAACCTAAGTGTCCATCAACTGATGAATGAATAAAGAAAATGTGGCACATGTACACAAAGAAATACCATTCAGCTATAAAAATTTAAATTGTCTCATTTGAAACAATGTATGGAACTGGCCATCATTATGTTAAATGAACTAAGTTAGACATAGAAAGACAAGTACCATACAACCTCACTCATATGAAGAATATAAAAAATTTGATTTCTCATATAAGCTGAGAGTAGAGTACAATGATAATTAACAGAGGCTAGAGAGGGTGAGGGAAGAATGGAGAAAGGTTGATCAATGGGTACTAAGTTACAGTTAGATAGGAGCAAGTTCTGGTGTACTATTGTACAGTAAGGTGATTATGATTTTTTAGGTGCCATCGAGTCGGTGTCCAACTCATAGGGACCCTGTGTACAAAAAGAAAACACTATTGTCATGCTTCTCTGCTATTCATAGAGTTTTCAATGGCAGATTGTTTTTTGGGAGTGGGTTTCCAGGTCCTTCTCCCAAGCCTACGCACCAGGTGTTCCTAGGCGGTCTCCCATTCCAAGTGCTAATCAGGTCCCACCCTGCTTTGCTTCTGAGATCTGATGGGATCTGAAACCACAGTGGTAAGGCTGCAGGCTAGGGTGATGATAGATAATAATAATGTACTGTACATTTCAAAAAGCTGCAACAAGGAGTTTTGAAAGTTTTTGCCACAAAGAGATAATAAATGATTGAGGAGCTAGATATGTTTATCCTGATTTGGACATTATGCAATGTGTAAATGTATATATGCATCAAAACTTTACATTGCCCCATTAATATGTGTAATTTTAAAGTACCCGTTAAACTTAGTTAAACATTTTAAAAGAGTGATGAATTTAATTCTGCTAAACAGTGAAGATATTTGCAAGTCAGTTTTATTCTTTAGAATCTTTTTAAAAAGCTTTCTTAATGCAGGTCTAAAGTAATCTTTACTAGTACCAATTTAGTTATCCTCCATGTCATGAAATTTGTGGTATCTCTCTTCCACTGTTGCTGAGAAATCATGCATCTGTCAATCTTGTGTGAAATCTGGTAGTTGTTCAGCTTATTGCCTTCACCTAGATGTCTTTTACCATATATTAATTCTTTTCTGGCTTTGTGAAGTCTCATCCTATGAAAATGCAGCTTAGCTTTTATGTAAAGATGCATGGGAGCCCCAGTGCAGATTTCTAGGGCTTTTATCCAGGGTTTCTCTTCCTAACTAGTATTCTTCCCCCAAAGTTTTAGATGCTTTACCATCCCTAATTTTTATTCTCATTTTCCTCATCTTACAGATCTGGACTTTGTTGCAGATTTTATTAAATCAGTTCATTAGTTCATCACTCTTGTAAAGTATTTTTATGGTATTATCAGCAGTTTCCCTTATGCAGATTTTATTGCTCCCACAATGTTGAAACTTCAGAAATCTCTCTATACCTTAAAGTTCACCTGTCAAATTTTCAAGTTACAGAGACTTTCTGCTGTATAGTAAGTACCCAGCATTTTAGACCATCAGGGAATTCTCTTTGTACCGTCGCTTTTCTTTTGGCCTTCCAAACCTAGATTCATGTGTCTCCATTCTGCTACACTGTCCCCAGCCTTTGGTGGGCCATTTCCTTTACCTGGTAAAGCCTGATGTATCTCAGGATCCCATAGTTAGTTTAATGTCTTAACTTTTATTGTGTCCATGTCATTTACTCTGAAGGGCCTTATTCACCTTTGAAATCTCTCTTAGCTCAACTATCCTGTCACCAGCCTTTGGTAAACCGCCACTGTGCACCTAGGGGAAGTTCCCGGGTAAAGGATTAGCAAATTGATGCTGACTTGCCCTGTGAATGGGTCTTTGCAGAACTCTACCATTCCTGCCTACACTGGTAGTTGAAAGCTAGTGTATATATTCCCTTGTTTATCTTTTCCCCAGTCTATGACAAGTTTACTGCTTTTGCTTTGCTTCTGAAGAAAATAAGTATGTCTTCTCTCTCCTAAAGAGGCTAATCCATTTCTGGAGTTCAGATTATTTGGGTTTCTCAGCATCCTCAGCTCCCAGAAGAGTTAAAATATGATCATTATAGCTTATATAACTTTTTCTAATTTTAAGAGTGGAAAAGGTATTCTTTCATGAATTTATTATTTTATATTTTGACTTTTATTCACATGTTTTTCCTACATCCCATTAACCTCCCATTTCAACTTTGTAAAGAAAATTTCTCCTGTGACTCCATGATTTTGTATAAAAAGAAAAAAATTAATGTGTTTTCCACATCTAGGTCACCTCATCTGAGAGGCCTCATTTTCGGGAAAACATAAAAGATCTTCAGTCACTTATTGAATTAGAAGTAACTCTCAACCAGTGTAAAATATTGCTATTCAAATTGGGGTAATAAGCAAGAAATTATTAGTGCCAAGAATAATTGCTCAAAGTCTCGTATTTATCATTGTTTCTCTTTAATTTCTGAACTAACGAATGATAATTGCTCAGGCAATTAAAATAATTAGGAAAATGGAAGCACAAAAGGAGAGGCCTTTCAGAAGTGCAATTTCAATGCATAAGGAAAGATTCATGTTTGGTTGCTACAACTTATCCTAGAGCAGACTGATTACCAGGTGCTTTTTAGTAGGTTGACTATTGATAGATCACATGCCATATGAGTTCTGTCTGGGAACAAGACCCACTGGAAGCATAGTTACCTCAAAATGTAAGTCTATTAAAGAAGGCTTCTGAAGATATTGGGATTTATATTCTGTAAATGCCTTGGTGATAAAGGATGGTTTTCAGAATCTACATTTGTTCAACATCTTATAAATTTGGAATGCGTTATTTTGGAATACACTATTTTATACTCTCTTTAAACAAGAATGAGGAAAACATAAATAAAATCCTCAGATGGTCTTACCATTTCAGAATGTTTGTCCACTTTGTGAACTGCAGAAGGCAATTGGAGGGAGACTGTGGAAAGAATTTGGAGATAGACAGTGGCTTTATGAAAGAAATGACAGTTTTTGTGAGAAATGGAATATTCCTTGGTAAAATAGGTCAACCTTAACTTAGCGAGATTGCACCTTGAAATCAATGAAAGAGGCGTTAACCATGAAAACTGCTTTGGTGTTTGTATGCCCAAACAAACACATAAGCCACTTCATATTGTGATGTGATAGTGACAGCTGGGATTGGTGTCAGAGATTGATGATACCAATTTCTAAGGAGAGACTATCTTAGAAATAAATGGATGGTATTTTATTACAATTTTGTAAAATTTGTTCTATTAAGCATGAAATATTCAGGTATACTTTCTAGTAAGTTACTCAGAATATAGCACTCAACTTTTGATGGTTGTACATATTTATCTCATGTAACATTCACTTTAATTATTTAAAGGTATAAATTAGAATTGGCTCTTGCTTCATTGGAATATTATCTTTATCACAGACACTCATTTATCATATTAAACTCCTGTCATGCAGGACATGAAATACTTTTATGCACAATTAGTATTCATTTATTGTCCATGCACAGGTGAATTTAAATGATTTTAATTTATAGCAAAATTTAGAAGATAATAAGGTTCAAAAGGGGACTCTTCAGTGAATTTGGACAAAAGTGAGTTTCACTAACATAACGCTGACACTAGGGTCAGTAACTATCATTTGGAAGAGATATTTGAAGGTGATAAGCTTGAAGGCTTTTTTCAAAATCAATTAATATGCCATTCTACTTTCCATTACTTTAGTGTGATGAATGACACCAAATAAATGATTTTGATTTGAAAAATAACTCTCCTGTGTGATATTTAGAAGGGCTTAGAATAACAATGCCAATCAACAATTTGTATAGAAACTCATTTTGTTTATGTTGATTATGTTATTAAGCACAAATATTTGAGCTTCTTCTCTGAGCAGATCATAGGGTAAATTATAAAAGGTATTTAACTAGGCATTGCAGAATAAGTGGTGTGTCTTTTAATAAACAGAAGTCATTGTCCTGACCTATCAAGTGAGTGACTACAAATGAATATAGCATAAAAACTAGGCATATGTACACAAAATGGAAAGGGGTCAACTGTGTGTAGTAAGCTTAACTAGAAAAGATGCCAATTTAGTTGACATAAAACTTAAAATTCTTACATGCTTACCAGATATGTCCAACAAATAAGACTGTTTTGAAGTTTCACTAAAATGGTCTTTCTGTTTAACAAAGCAGTTCAGTTGCCTTAATCTGCCCAAAGTGGAAATACTCAGATGGATACCATGGTGTAGGCCAAGTAATCCCAGAGACTGTGGAGGCAAAAGCAGAAGGAAATTGTGTTCAAGGCCAGAGGCAACCTCCACAAGTTAGTGAGACCCTGTTTCAAAGTTTAAAAAAAGACTGGTAGTGTAGCTTAGTGGTACAGTATTTGTCTGGCATGTGCAAAGACCCTGGTATTCAATCAAGAAAAAACAATACTCTTTCAGATGCAACAATTTCATTATACGTTGTTAGAATATTTTTACAAGTTATTTGTTTTTAATTATTTTTTAATTCTAGGAAATATACCACTTGCTGAGTTAAACACTAAACTGAACTACTAGTGATTATCTTAAGGGAAGATGGAAGTGTAAAATAAATTGGTGTAATTTAATTTCTCCTTACTTTAAACCAAGGACTAGAAACAGGGCTTGCTGTATTGTAAATACACAAATATTGAAAACCATACCATGAAGGTAAACCTTCAATAATTCTTCCTAGCACATGGGTTTAGGTCAGGTGTTTTGTTGAGTGTTACTCTGCACTCTCTGAGTCCCTGGATTCCATCCCCAGGACCACAAAAGTGGGAGAAGGACATAGCAGCCCACTCCGAAAA
Source organism: Pedetes capensis (assembly GCA_007922755.1). Classification (NCBI taxonomy): domain Eukaryota; kingdom Metazoa; phylum Chordata; class Mammalia; order Rodentia; family Pedetidae; genus Pedetes; species Pedetes capensis. Next base: position 19,287 of record VMDO01028893.1, read on the forward strand.
CAATCCCCAAACAATTAGCTATTGGAAACCCCATGAATAGCAGAGAAACACTGACAGTGTGGTGCATGAGGAAAGCAAAAGGTTATAAAAAAGTCAGGAAAAAAAGAAAAGACCAAATTACATCTCAAAAGAGACTCTAAAACTTGCCCTTGAATAAGGAGCAGCTAAAGTAAAAGGAAGACATCACAAAGTTAAAGAACTAAACAGAAGATTTCAAAGGGCAGCACAAGAAAAAAAATCAGATATTATAATGATACATGCAAAGAACTGGAGATGGAAGACAGAGAAGAACATGCTTTTTTTCTCAAGCTTAAGGAATTGAAAAAATTGAAGACTCAAGTGGTAATAGAGAAGGATTCTACAGGGAAAATATTAAACAATATAGGAAACAATAAAAGAAGATTAAGGGAATACAGAGTCATTTAACCAAAAGGAAATGATGGGTGACCAGCCATTTCAAGAGGTTGTGTATGATCAAGAAGCAATAGTACAGAAGGAAGAAGTGTAGGAAATACTTGAAGGAAATAGTGAAACACAAGGCTCCAGGAATTGATGGTATACCAATACAGATGTTTCCACAAACAAATGCTGCACTGAAGGTGTTCACTTGTTTATGCCAAGAGATTTGGAAAATAGCTACCAGGCCTACTGACTAGAAGAGATTCATATTTATGCCTCTTCCCAAGAAAGGGAAGCCAACCAAATGTGGAAATTACCAAATGATACCATTAATATCACATGCAAGTAAATTTTGCTAATGTCATTCAAAAGTGGTGACAGCAGCATATAGACTTCCAGAAAATCAATCCAGATTCAGAAGAGAGTGTGGAACCAGGGAAGTCATTGCTAATGTCTGATGGATATTAGCCTAAAGCAGAAAATACCAAAAAAATGTCTATCTATGTTTTATTGACCATGCAAAGGAATTTCACTGGATCATAACAAATTATTGATAACATTGGGAAGAATGGGAATGCAGAGCACTTAATTGTACTCATAAATGTTCTGTACATGGACCAAGAGGCAGTCATTCGAACAGAACAAGAAAACACTGTCTGGTTTAAAGTCAAGAAAGGTGTATGTCAGGGTTGTATCCTTTCACCATATTTCTTCAATCTCTATACTGATAAAATAATCTGAGAAGCTAGACTTTATGAGGTAGAATACAGCATTTTGGCTAGAGGAAGGCTTATTAACAACCTGTGTTGTGCAAATGACACAATTCTGTTTGATGAAATTGAGGAGGATCTGAAACATTTCCTGATGATGATCAAAGTCTTCAGTATGGATTGTGCCTCAGTATCAACAAAACAAAAATCCTTAGAACTCTGCCAGTAAGGAATTTCATGATAAATAGAGAAAAGATTGGGGTTGACTAAGATTTTGCTTTACTTAGTTCTAAAATCAACACTTATGGAAGCAGCAGTCAAGAAGTCAAAAGACTCATTGCACTGGGAAAAGCTGTGGCAAAAGACCTTTTTTTTGTGGTACTGGGGGTTGAACTCAGGGCCTCCCACTTGCATGCTTTGCAAGTGCTGTACCACTGTGCTACACCCTCAGCCCACTTTTTACTCTTTGAGACATCCTCTCGGTAAATTACAGACTATCTCTGGTCTCGAACTTGTGATCCTCCTACCTCTGCCTCACGAGTCACTGGGATTATAGGTGTAGGCCACCTCGCCTGGCTCAAAGAAACTCTTTATAGCATTGAAAAGTAAAGATGCCACATTTAAGATGATGACCTGACTCATGCCATGGTATTTTTGGCTGTTTCCTATGGTTGTGAAATCTTCACATTTAATAAGGGAAAAAGGAAAAGATTTGATGATTTTGAATTATGGTGCTGCTGGAGATGAATATTCAATATACAATGGACTATCAAAGAGCCAACAGATCTGCCCTAGAAGTGCAACCAGAGTGCTCCTTGGAAGTAAGGATGGATAGACTGAATCTTATGTATTTTGGACATTTTGTCAGGAGGGACCAATCCTTGGAGAAGGACATCATGTTTGGGAGTGTGAGAGGTCAACCAAAAAAGGAAAACCCTCAACTAGATGGATTGACACAGTGGCTGCAACAATAGGCTTAAACATAAAGAAGATCATGTGCCTGGCACAGAACTGGGGAGTGTTTGGTTCTGTTGTACATAGGGTCACTGTTGGTCAGACTCAACTCCACAGTACCTAACAACAACAATTCATCCCAACTATACATCCTGGTCTTTTTGCAGATAAGCTCTTTGAATGTTTTAAAATCTTGGCTACAGTTTGCATTGTGTTGACATCAGGGCTTTGGAAATTCTGGAGTAGGATATGGTAAGAAAAAAGCTATTATAATTTATAATATTGGAAAAAAAGCTTCTCTAATGTCTTTGGCAGCAAGATCCCCTCTAACCAGTTACACAACTGTTTCAAAGGTGGATTCAAGTGGAACTTTTTTAATATCAAATTTTATATGAAAAATGTTTATTTTATCTCATACATTTTTCAAATTATATTTCTTAGACTTAAAGAAAAATGCAATATCATTTTGAATGGAAGAAATAACATGTAACAACTCCAAAAATGATTTCCCCAGATATATGTTAAGTTTTAAAAGCAAAATATTAGTTTGCATCACCATTTTAGCCTAATCAGACTTTCCTATGAAAGTAGTTGTTAGCTAAGCCCCCTGGAGTTGACTGTTTAGGTAATTTTTAAATTTAATCCTTCTTGTGTGTTTCAAAAATATTTTTATTAATTTAAAGCCCCTAATATCTTATTTAAAAAACTGTAATCTACAAGATAAATCAATACATAATAAATATGTGTATTTTAGGACTAAACAGAGGACCTTAACATATTTTCTCATTGTTATTTTCTGTTGTGGTTTTCATGTAACACAGAATCTGTGATAGGAATAGTAATCCATTCCTCATACTTCTCAAAGAGTCCTAGTAAGGGGGTCTTCAATTTTTATTGAGACTTTAAAGAAGCCATTATGGCATTCTGGGATATATGTAGCTTGGGATTTGTTTCCAAAGTATTTTTTGGATAGAAAATCAACCAGGGCGCTCTTCCAGGATCTATGAAGAAGTCATTGGCCATGTGCCTCAATAAGGAATCCATTCATAGCCTATCTTTTCACAATGATCTATTTAGAGTCGTTTAAATGACTGTGCTATGACTATCCAATATGACAGGTTCAATAGTAGCAATAGTGTCTTTCTTCTTTAAGCAATATTAGGCAGTGTGACAGAATTGGGAATACTCTCTGTAGTCCGGTTTTACTCTTTTATTTTATTTATTTATTGTCTCTAGTGAAGCTATTATCCACTAGAATTTGTGAAAAAAAAAGAGATGAATGATTTGGCTTCAGTTGGAGACAGTTACACTTGGATGTTTGGTACAGTTAACGTTGACCATGAGAGAGAAGAAAACTCCAATGAGTTTTACTTGTATAAATACATACTTCTAGTAACTTTTACTCTGGGACCAATGTAGGCAGAACTATAAATGTTAGGAATAATATCTTGTTGTTGTTGTTGTTAGGTGCCATCGAGTCAAGTCCGACTCATAGCGACCCTATGTACAGCAGATCGAAACACTTGCCGATTCTGTGCCAGGCAAACCATCTTATTTATGTTTAAGCCCATTGTTGCAGACACTGTGTTAATCCATCTGGTGGAGAGTTTTCCTTTTTTCCGTTGAACTGCCACTCTTCCAAACATGATGTCCTTCTCCAGGGATTGTTCTCTCCTGACTACATGTCCGAAATATGTAAGACGGTGTTTGGCCATTTTTGCTTCCAAGGAGCACTCTGGTTGTACCTCTTCTAGGACAAATCTGCTGGTTCTTTTGGCAGTCCATGGTATATTCAATAGACGTCTCCAGCACCACAATTCAAAAGCATCAATTCTTTTTCTGTCTCTCTTGTTCAATGTCCAGCTTTCACAACCATATGATGCGACTGAAAATACCATGGCATGAGTCAGACACACCTTCGTCTTCAATGTGACATCTTTGCTTTTCAATACTCTAAAGAGATC
>VMDO01028894.1:0-23263 GCA_007922755.1 Pedetes capensis
CCAGGGTCCCACAAGAGGCTGCTGTTCCCCTCACCTCACCTGGAGGACCAGCTCAGAATCCGCCACAGGGAAAAGGGCTGGCAGAGCCAGAGAGGGTGGCTTCTCATGGACTCTGACAGGGATGAGCGCCCAGGGGTTAAACCTGAGCCAGGAATAGGGAGGAGTGGAATGAGGGCGGTGCCCACACAGCCCAGCATCAGCTGACCTGTGGGGCCTCTGGAGCCAAAGGCTCCAGATGGAGGCCATGAGCCAGATGGAGGGCTGTTGACACGTGTCCCTGCACAAGCTGCCTTAGAATGGACAAGGCAACTGCAGCTGTGAGGCCCAGAAGGGGTGACTGGGAGGGATGGTGGTCCCCTGTGAGCAAGCCTGATGCCTGGTCTCCCAGCCTGGTGAGCGAAGGAAGGGCCATGCTGGCCTGGGGGTCAGTTTGTGATCTCTGGTCAGAGGACTGCCCCGTTTCTCTTGTTTGCCCCCTACCCCCACCCGACCCCTCGGCTCCACACCTCACATGGCTTCCCGGGGCTGCCATGGCTCTGTGCTGCTGGGGAGGCCCAGGGCCGGCCAGCCTGGGCTCAGGGTCAGGGCAAGATGGGGCCCTGGCTCCTGCTCTGAGCCCTGCCAGCTCTTTTCCACCTCCCACACCCATGGCCTCCACTGTGGGCAGCAGGTGCAGGTTCCTGCCCTGGCTGTCCTTGCCCACGTATTGCTGCCTGTGAGCTACCACAGGCCTCTCCCAACTGTGAAGGAGCCCAGCACCCCACTGAATCCCCTTGTGACATGGTGGCTCAGAAGGCTCTGGCAGCCTGACGTCAGAGCATGCAGAAGATGGGAAGATGGGTGGGGGCTCCGAGTTTTGCCATGGACGTTATTCCCTGGCTTCTGTGTTAGTCGCTGGGTTTGGGCCTCACAACTCAGAGTGCTTATGGCCTGGAGACTGAGGACCGCCCAGGTGGTCAAGCCCAAAGTCTTCCCATCCCACATGAGGTAGGGACCCATTTGCTCTCTGCCACCTTGTCCTCAGTGACCCAGAACACATACCCACCCAACCCAGCCCACCTCTTCGGACAGAATCCTGAGCTACACAGACCAGCATTTTTATGCCTTTCCCATCTACTAAACTGGCTCTGGCATTCGCTCAGCCACACCTAAAGTTTTTCTGTGCTGTTCTAGTAGCTTCTCTTGCTGCTTCTCCCCAGGAATATTCCTATTCAACACTGGAACTTCCTTAGGCTCTGGGCCTTCTGCACTTAAGAGCTGTCCCACTCACCCCTGCAGCCCGGGTTCTGGTTCCAGGCTGACCTAGGCACAGTGGGTCAGGTCCCTGCACCTGCTACGTTCCCCCCATGATGCGGCAGGTCAGCCCATAGTAGAGGAGGAAATTGGCTCTGAGAGGTTAAGCAGTATGCCTGAGGCCCTCATCAGAGGTCAGTCTTGGGTGTCTCCCTCCGGCCTCCCCAGCCATGCTTTTACTGTTGGGGGTGGTGATTATAAGTTTTATTCTTAATCAAGAAAATGTATATAATTTGAAATTGAAATTTTAAGTATTTTATGTGTGCAATTTAGTGGCATTCAATATACTCACTGTGTGTGAACCACCACCATTATCCATCTCATGATCTTTTTCCTTCTCACACAGTAGAACTCTGCACCCATTCACCAAGAACTCCCAACTTCCCTCCCCATACCATTTCACCTCTACCCCATTTTCATTATACATGAATTTTTTCTTTTAAAGTATCTCATATAGGTGGAATCATGCAATACTATGTTTCAATAGTGGCTTATTTCACTTAGGGTTTTCTTTGTTATCGTACTATTGGAATTTCATCTGTTTCATAGCTCTGTAATATTCCATTGTATATGCCATCTGGGGGTGATTTAAAGCCTATAGAGGATACATAGGTTAGATGCAAACATTGTGCCACACTGTGTGAGGGACTTGAGCACTTGTGGCATCTGGTGTCTGTGAGGGACCTGGACCAAGACCCTGCAGAGCCCTGGGGAGAACTGCATGTATGTGATCCCTGCTCTCCTTCCATGGGCTCTGTACCTACAGTGGAACTGCTGGATCATATGCAATTTTATGTTGAGCTTTTTGAAGAGATACAGAGCTGTTTGTTTCCCATGGTGTCCTGACCATTTTACATCCCAGCAATACAAAAGGAGGCCAGTTCCTGCAGTCTCTCCTATACTTGTTATTTTTTGCTTTTGTTTGCTTGTTTGTTGGTAATAGACATCCTGCTGGAAATGACATTGTACCTCACGGTGATGTTCACTGACATTTCACTAATGACTACTGATGTTGAGCATACTTTCTTGTGATTATGTCCATTTGTATGGACCACACAAACCTCTTTGGAGAAAGGTCAATCCAAGTCCATCGCCTGTTTTGTTTTTAGTTTTGACTTTGGTTTTGCCTTTTGTTTTTGTTTTGGAGTGTTTGTGGTTTTGGCTTGGACTTTATTATTTTGTTTGTTTTCTATTGTTGAGTTGTGAGACAACTTTTTATTTTACAAAGATTTGATCTTTTATAGGATATATGATGTTGCTGGGAATGGTGACATACACTTGTAATCCCAGCACTCAGAAAGCTAAAGCTGAAGGCCCATGAGTTTGAAGCCAGCCTGAGATACATAGTGAGTTCCAGACCAGCATGGATTACATGTTGTTGTTGTTAGGTGCCGTCGAGTCGGTATCCGACTCATAGTAACCCTCATAGGGTTTTCAATGGCTGTTTCGGGATTGCCTTGGGAGTGGATTGCCAGGTCCTTCTTTCCTGGATTACATACCAAGGACTTATCTCAAGAAACCAGTTACAGCCACAGAGAGAGAAAACTATACTTTGAAGAGTGAATGTCCCACAAAATTCCCATGTGTTGAAAGCCTGGTGCCCTGGGTGGCACTATTGGGAGGTGGTGTAATTTTTAGGAGATGAAGCATAGTGAGAGGTTTTAGGTCACTGGAGCTGTGCCCTGCAAGGGATTGACCCCCACCCCTCACCTGCCTCTCCTTCAATTCCTGGCCATGAGGTGAGTGGTTTGCTCTGCCATAAGCACCTTTCATGCTCTGCCACCTCACTGCAGGCCCGAAAGCCACAGGACAATCGATCATGGATTCCAACCTCCCAAACTATGAGATAACATTAACTTTTCTCTTTATAGCCTGATTATTTCTGGCATTTTATTATAGTGATGGAAAGATGACAAACACATATGATTTCCAAATATTCTTTTCACCTTCTTAATGGTCTCTTTTGATGTACAAAAGTAGTTAATTTGGGTTAAGAACAGTCTTCCATTTGTTGTTGATTTTGTTGCCAATACTTTGGCATTATACTACAAAATTCATGGCCAAATCCAATATCATGAAGATTTATATGGAGATTTATGAAGATTTATATGAAGATTTCTTTATCTGAAGATTGTTTATATGATTTATATGAAGATTTCTTTTTGTAATGGTATGAGATAAGGATACAACTTCATTTTTTTTCTTAGCACCCAATTGTTGAAGAAACTGTCTTTCTCTTCTCAAATGCTTCTAGTACCCTAGTTTCAAATCAGTGGACAACTTACAGAAGGGTTTGTTTCTGGGCTCTGTATTCTGTTTCTTGTTATATGTGTTAGATTTCTGTCACTGTGGAAAAATACCTGAAGAAAACAGTTTATAATGAGGAAAAGGTAACTTTGGCTCATTGTCTCAGAGATTTTGGCCCATAATTTGTTGGCCTATTGGTTTTAGGCCTATTTCAAGACAATACATCATAATGGCCATGCATGGTAGACTGTTCATATTGGGACTAAGAAGCAAAAGTGATAAGGGAACAGGATGGGGTTCCAGAATCTCCTGCAAAGTCATACCCGAATGACCCAAACTGCCTCTGCCTAGGTTCCTGCTCATGAAGATGCCACCACCTCCAAAAAGCACCACAAGCTGAGGACCAAGCCTTGAACACATGAGACTTAGGAGGACATTCAAGATGCAAACTACAGTAGTCAGTGTGTCTGTCCTCATGCAAGTACCATGCCGCTTTGATTACTGTAGCCTTGTAATATATTTGATGTCAGGAAATGTGAGTCTTCTCACTATGTCCTTCTTTCTGAGGTATTTTTTCCTTGGGGTACTGTGATCCCTTGATATTCCATATTAATAGTAAAATAGATTGTCTATTTCTGCAAACAATATTGCTGGAATTTTGACACAGGTTGTATTGAATCTGTATATAGTTTGGGCTAGTATAGTCATCTAACAACATATTATTAACCCTTATCCTTCAGTGTGTGATGTCCTTCCACTCATTACGCCTTTAAATGCCTTCAGAATGCACTATGTGTGTTACCTTGCTGTCCTGGCTCAGTCCTGTCACACTGAATTAGCCTGAGCCTAGGACCACTTCCATCCTAGTCCTGCCACCAGAGCCAGCCATGCCTGCCCCAGTCCCTCCCATCTGCTCTAACAGCACCTGACAGGTCCATCCCCAGCCAGCTAGGCAGCAGTGCACAGCCACCCCGTGGACAGCCTTCAGAGACACCATGGGCAGCTGTGGGACTATGGGCTCAGAGAACATGGCATTACAGGCTGGGCTCTCTGTCTCAGCAGACGGCGGCTTCCTTCAGCAGGGTGAAGGGAGGCTCAGGCTAGGGGTCTGTGGCCCTGGGATGGGCCCTGGGCAGGCCGAGGAGGATGGCACTGGGGAGCTCAGCTGTCCCCACTGCAGAGTCGTATGCTCACAACCAGGGCAACCTTAGCACCAGGGTAGGATCAGGAACATGTGTCACGGGGATCCTGACTCACATGCATGTGCCAGGACGCCCCACACTCACCAGGGACGGTCCAGGCAGGGCCCGTGCTGAGTCCCCAAGGCCTGAGCACCCCGAGGCAGGGATGAGCCCAGAGAGCGGGACTTTCCCAGGGACCCGCCAAGCATCCCCTGCCCACCTACCTGCCACTGTGCTCATGTACCAGGGAAGAGAAGGAGGCTAACCCTCCTGTCATAGAGCCAGGCTGGGAGGGGTGACAATGCTGCGTGCCTGTACCCACCCTGTCCAGGACATCTGCACAAGTGGTGAGGCTGAGGCCGTGGTCAGCTTGGGAGCCGTTTTGTCTCCTTCCATCTCCCTCATCTCACCCTTCTCTTTCTACTTCTTTTTTCTTCTAGAGAAAAACACATCAGCTTTGAGGATTTTAGAATCTTCACCTATAACACATTCTTTTTTTTGTGTGTGTGTGTGTGTGTGTGTGGTACTGGGGGTTGAACCCAGGGCCTCGTGCTTGCATATTCTGCAAGTGCTGGACCACAAGCTGCACTCTCAGCCCATTTTTTTACTTTTTGAGACAGGTCTCACTAAGTTATGCAGACTGCCTCTGGTCTTGAATTTGCAATACTCCTGCCTCCGCCTCCCGAGGTGCTAGGATTATAGGCATGTGCCACCTCACCTGGCATCTGTAGCACATTCTTATAGAAAGAATTTAAAAAGGTTCATACAGGTAGATCTTGGTTGGATGCTGACTCAGTTGAAAGTATCATTGGGGCCACCTCACCATCCCCACAATGTTTCTTCTTTTCTTTTGCTGGCCAGTGAGCAGATCAGACAGTATGGGAGGTGGGTTCCCCAGGCCAGGATTGGTGGTTGGGGCACAGATAGGGCCCCTGGGGAGTCTGTGCTGACCCCAGGGCCTCTGCCCAGCCCTGGCTCTTTGAGCCACTTGCTCACCACTCTGAATAGTGGGACCCTGTACGGGAGTATCGCACCCCACCCCAGGGCGCTCCTGAGAGGACAGGAGGCCACGTGTGGCTGTGTGTGGGTCTTGGTCACGTCAGTCCTTGACCTTCAGCTGGGCTTGTGAATAGAAAGGAGAAACCCTCAGGGCCCTGGGCAAACTGAGAACTCAGTGGATGGAAACCCCAGTTGGCCAGACCTTCCTCATCCCCATCTTCCTTCACTTGACCCGCCTCCTGGGCCTGTGTCCAAGCCAGTGCTAATGGTCGTCCATAAGCAGGACAGACAACCCTCTGTGCAGGGGCCCTGAAGCACTTATATGGAATCCATGGGACCTTTGGGGGCAAAGGAGTTGAGCAGACACGAGGTCCTTACCCAAGAGTCCTGACCCACTGGGCCCTTGGGTGTCTTCAGGATGGTTCCTGTCTATGCCCAGGGCAGGTAGTGGCCCCAGTTTGCTTCATGGAGCTTCCTCTGCAGGAGGGTTTGGCTCCTTCTCCTGCTCCTCCCATGACAGGCTGAGGCCTATGGGGCATGGCTGGGCTGACCTCAGGGCAAAGGTCTGGAGTTAGTGAGCATCCAGCCACCTGGTAGGCAAGGCTGCAAGCCCCTCAGTCTCCTCTGTCTAATGGGTCATGGGAGAAATCCCTTCTTGCTTTGGGAGGCTCTGGGTAGCACATGTAGGGATCTGGGCCCAGCCCCCAAAGTGTGTGTGGAGCCTCTGGACTGCCTGTGGCGGGCAGTGCTGGGCCTGGAGCCATGTCCACCAGGCCACTCCTAGCTGCTTTGGCAGTCATCAAGTAGTCTAGAAGAGTCATCGCTGTGGCTAGTGGAGAAGCGCAGAAGCACCAGTAAGGAGTCCAGGCAGCAGTGGGTCCAGCTGGTCTGCACCAGCATTTTGTGTATCTGATGATTTAGATGCAGCACTTCCTTTCTCTGAGGCCAGCAAGACTCAGTGCATGGGGTGTATGCTTGCTGCGTCAGTGTGGACACAGAGCAAACATCAGCCACCTCAGCCCAGATGGCCAGGGACCCTCTGGAGTCTATTGGGGAAAGGTCTCAAAGGTGGCTTCCCAGGCCTCCCGCAAGGTGGTCATCTCACCTGTCCCAGGTGCCTAGACAACAGGTGGCTGACACAGAAGGATGACCAAGGTGTCTGACTATAGCTCCCCAATCCTATGTGCAGGTAGGAGAGCTTCCCACTCCCTCAGCCTGGGCTGTGGCCAGAAGCCAGTGTCTGCCCCGAGTACCTGACACTCCACTCTGCCCATGGCCTGAGGGGAGACACCATGTTCCTGATCTGGGGACCTGCTGCATCCTCTGGCCCCTGGCTAGTGCTCATGCCACCTCCTCCTTGTAGTACATACAAATAGCCGCAGATGTCCTGGAACTCACATTCAGGGTGGGTGGCTCATCCCATTTGCCAGAAGATTTGGCAGATTCAGTGAGTGGGATGGATGTGAGCAGGGATGGGCAGCAGCATCTTACAGGCTCACCGCCCTGCCCCCTTCCTCCCTCTGCCTCCGAAGGGAACCAAGGTCTGGCTGGAGCCCAGGTCTGTAGAACCTCCCCTCTGTGCACAGGAGGTGAGAGCTGCGAGCAGCCACTGTGGCATACGGCATGGGGTGCATTGTATGTGCATGTGGGGTGCGTTTGCGAGCACTGTGTGATGGGTGGGTGTGGGTATATGAGTGTGTGGGCGGCATAAGTGGTGTGTGCGTGACCTGTGACGTGGTGCGTGCGTGACCTGTTACGTGGTGCTGTGCTTGTGCTATGTGTGTGCTCTTTGTACCCCTGCTTGAGGTATGTGTAGGCGTGTGGAATATGTGTTCCTTGTTTTCCTGTGTGTTTTCTGCATGGCTTCTGTGTGCCTTGTGTGCTGTGCTGTGTGTGGTGATTGTGTACATATGCATGTGTGGATGTGCATGATGAGTGCTGTGTTCATGGTGTGGGAGCCACGTGTGCTGTTCTAGGTGTCAGAGGTGTATGTGACGCCAGTGTAATCTGTGGGCTGTGGTTCGGGTGTGTGATATACGTATCTGTAGGCATATATGGTGAGTGGATTGGGTTGGGGAGTGTATGACATGTGGTATGTGTGATTGTGATATGTAAGGGACCCTCTTGAGTGCCCAGGGGCCTCCCTTGTGCTTTGTATCCTGGCCCTGGCCCTGGCCATGGGGGCTGTCACCTAAAACCAGGGGATGCAGGGTGGAAGGACCTGGCTCTGTTGCCTCTGGTAGCTCAGTGTTTTTCATGGGTTTATTGGATCAAAGACAGGAGAGAAAAAATCCGAGAGTATGCAAGGCTCAGCCCAGCAACATTAGTGTGGATTCTTGAGACATCATGGGAGGATTTGATCTGCAAGACCAATAGATGTTGGTTCAAACACAGCAGCTGCCTTGTGTGGGCCCCTGGGAATCACACCTGGGGGGTGGACCTCCACGTGCAGTGAGACCCAAGGGAGTGCAGCATTCAGCTCTTCCTCACTCAGTCCAGGGAATGACGTCCTTGCAGAAATCCAGCCAGTGGTTTTAGAAGGATATGCTCTCATAATGCAAAGAATCAGAACCAAGTTAATGACACCAATGTCTATGGTAGGTAGCCGCTTAGCGCTTTCGAGTCACACATATCCCACATGACATCCTCCCCTCCACCAGCCAGGCCTCCCTGCCTCACAGTAGAGGCTGAGAGTTGGCAGCAGTGTGGGGCAGGAGAGGGGGACCTGCCTGGGATGCCCAGCCACCTGCCCTCCATCTACGCACAGGGAAGTAATCACTCCCCAGCCCCCAAGGGCATCCTGGAGCTGGCTGAACTCCTCAGTGAGGCTGGCTTGGTGCTAATCTATTCCCCCAACCTCTTATGCTCCAGCCAGGCCTCAGCTCTGCTCCATGAGGGCTAGAGCCCAGGGGTCTGCTGAGGGGAGAGATCCATAACACCTGGGCTCTCCTCCTCCGTGCTCCAGATAGAACATCTGACTGCTGACCTCTGGGGCAATCCTTTCCCTGCTAATCCCAACCATCCCACCCACAGAAGCAAACCCTTTCCCCTGAGCAAATGTTCATGGTTAGTGCTCAAGATCTGCACCAACGATGGCACAAAACCATTCAGGAATTCATGGATCATTTGATCAGATTGAGAGTCAAGGATCAGATTAAGGTCCAGAGGGCAATAACTCACCTTGTAAATTGTTGTCATTGTTAGGTGCTTCAAGTCAGGTCCAACTCATAGCTCCCCTATGTATAAAAGATGAAACACTCCCTGATACTCTACCATGCCTGGCACTTTTGTTAGTGCTTCTCTCCTATTCACAGGGTTTCCAATGGCAGATTGTTTCAGGAGTGGACTTCCAGGTCCTTCTCCCAAGCCTACAGCTCCCAATATTCCCAGGCATCTCCCACCCAAGTACCAACGAGGCCCAACCCTGCTTAGCTTCTGAGATCTGGGGAGATTGATAAAAAGTCAAAATATGCTGGCAAATGTCTGGTTGGCCAAAGAAGACTCTCTGACATTTACATTGAAAAAAATAGATAAATCAGTGGAGTAAAAATCAGAGGAATTCCTTCCAAGTGGAGGAAACAACCAATGCAAATCTCCAGGCAGCTTGGACTCAGTAAAGCAAAAAGCAGGAAATGCAATACTCTCTTGGTCAAGCTGTCCACAACCATATTCATTGTTACACCTCTGTGGAGTGTGGGAGACAGGCATGTGTCTGCTCTGTGGCTTGCAGTGTGGACAGCAACAGGTTTTCCGGAAGCAGTTCTTGCCTGGCACCTGGGTCCACAGGTACAGAACTCTGTATTTACCAATGAATGAGTGAATGAATGAATGAATGCCTCCAGTCAGACGTGACCATGTGAATAGACTTTCACTCTTTGTTCTGACACAAAGGCACTTCAGATCTGAAGGCACAGAGATCTGCTCTGGGGATCACTGTGGAGGCATGAGGAGGAGTCACTTTGGCATTTGCAAGGCTGACATGGAAGAAGTTGGCTCAGGCACATAGGATTGCTCAACCTTACCAAGCTTCACTTTTCTTATCTCAAAAACAGGGATGAGATAAAAGTCTACTTTCCTAAAACTGCTATTGTAAAGGCCTGGTCCTGCTGTGGATAAGCTGAAAGACTGCCCTGGTGAGCCAATATAGCTAGATGACCAAGAGATCCAGGATCCTGCCTGTAGATCCAATCCAGGCCCATCTGCCAGCTGCCCACACCTGGTGGCAGCTGCCTATCCCAGCAGCAGGATGGATGGAGAAGGTTCAGGTCTGGCTCCCTGGCTGTCTGGGAGGTCAGGACACAGGTCTAAGAGTCTCCTTTGCCAACAGCAGATTCCCAGAGCTTGTATTTCTTTCCTACCCAGTGGGCTTCTTCTTTAATTATCTGTGTAAAGCCATATAGTAGGACATGCAGAGACACAAGTTGGAACATGTGATGCAATTGGGACCTCCCTGGGGTAAGGGCTAAGGTGGTCATTTTCCCAAGTGTTAGGAGGGCGGGTAAGGTAGGGGGCAAGGTGTGGTAACAGCAATGATGCCTTTTTCAGATCTCAGGTGCAGGGGAGGACATAGGGACAAAAGGCAGATTCCCCATCTCTGGTCTCTGATACAATCTCCCAGCCAGCATTAATGCACTCAAATTCTTCTTCTTCTTCTTCTTCTTTTTTTTTTTTTTTTGTGGTACTGGGGGTTGAACCCAGGGTTTCATGTTTGCATGCTTTGCAAGTGCTGGACCACTGAGCTGAACCCCCAGCCCACTTTTTTACTTTCTTGAAATAAGGTCTTGCTAAATTACGCAGACTACCTCTGGTCTTGGGGCTGGGATTTAGCTCAGTTGGTAGAGCGCCGCTCTGCAGTCTCTGAGGTCCCAAGTTCGATTCCTAGCACCACAAAAACAGGAGAAGGACGTGGCAACCCACTCCCGAAACAATCAGCCATTGAAAACCCTATAAGGGTTGCTATGAGTCGGACACGACTTGATGGCACCTAACAACAACAACAACCTCTGGTCTTGAACTTGAGATCCTCCTGCCTCCACCTCCCCAGCCACTGGGATTATAGGCATGTGCCACGGCACCTGGATCACTCAAATTCTTTAACACTACAGTTGTGGTTTAAGAATTTATCTTTGGTGCTATTTACCAATCAGCTCAAACCTGTGCATGAGAATGGACCAGAAATATACCCAGCTGGAATCTCCAAAGTAGAACTTTATGCCATTCTCTGGAATTTTGAGATGCCATTTTGATTCTCATTAATCTTTCAAGAAAGAAAGAAAATCTTTCAAGCCTTGTCAATTAATTTTGAGAGTTTAGGCACAGTGTTTTGCTTTGATGGGTGTACTTGGCATGTATCCTTTTAATTTTTGGTGGATGGACTTGCTGTAGTTTGTTCAACTTGTGACCAAGTTTTCCTTACTTGCATGAAAATTCTTTTAAGCCCGGCAAGGACCCAAGTGGTAAGCTTGCCTATCAATGACCAGTTTATCCTTAACATGCAAACTTCAGAGATCAGAACTGTCATAGATGGTAGCAAATGGCCTAGTCTCTCTTTAGTGACCACATGAGGCCCAACATTTAGCTGGTTCACTTTTTGCTCTTAAAAGAAGTTCAGAAACAAGCAAGGAATAAAAGATCCAAATTATTTATGGACAAATGTAAGCAAACCAAAATAAGAATTCCCACAAAAATTTTAAATTAAGTGTACAGATGAAGCAAAATGCTTAATGAGGCATGCAAAACCAATGTGAATTCACCAGAAAAGACATAAGGTCCTTGAAGACATAATGTCAATTTTTAGAAACAAGTATTGTTGTTGTTGTTGTTAGGTGCCGTCAAGTCGTGCCCGACTCATAGCGACCCTCATAGGGTTTTCAATGGCTGACTGCTTCGGGATTGCCTTGGGAGTGGATTGCCAGGCCCTTCTCCCATTGAGGTACACTCAAACCAAAAGATTACTTTTGCTCATACTAGAAAGGGCTTGCAAAAAAAAGCATACACACACACACACACACACACACACACACACACATACACACATATATATTCCTAAGTGAGATGCAAGTTTCTTTATTTATGGCAGCCTTAAGCAAAAAAAGATCCCTAATCAATCACCAGAGATTCTCTACCAAAAAGAGAGGGCACAAGAGAAAAGAAGATATACCAGGACAGAAATATGACTGATAGAAAGAGAGAGCTAATGCTTCAGTGTTAGTACCATACCCAGTAGGAGTTAGCAGTTTCCTTCAAAGATGTGCAGGAAGTCAGAGTGATAGAAGGGAACTCCAGTTCCCAAGGCATTATTTAGTGCTTCCATCTGTGCTATGCTGGGCACTTCTCATACCTGATATCATGGCTTAAATATAAAAGATCCTCAAGGCTGATGTTTAAACACTTGGTCCCCAATGGGTGGCACTCTTTTGAAGGCTGTAGAACTTACGGAGGTGGAACCTAGCTGGCAGAGTTAGATCACTGAGGATGGGTTATACTCATCCCTGACTCCAGTTAGCTGCTTCTCTTCCTTTCTGCCATATGTGAAGAGCTCTTTTCTGCCACAGGACCTACCACCTGCTCCATGTCCATACTTTTCCCACCACTAGGGACTGAAATCCTCTGGAAACATGAGCCAAATAAACCTTCCTTAAACTTGTCTCTCTCAGGTATTTTGGTCTCAGAAACACAAAAACTAATCCAGAAAATTGGTACCAAGAATAGCGCTGTTGCTGTGCCCTATGATGCTGTGCTCTGATGATGAAGTTCTTAGACCTTTGGAACTGGTTTGCAGGAAGGATTTGGAAGAGTTGGCAGGCTAGAGAAGCCCTAGATTGCTGTAAGTATCGATTGATAATTGGTTCTGATGGGAGTTCACAATACTAGAACACTGATATAAATGCAAATACTGCTCACATTTCATGTGAGAAAGAGGACTCTATTGGGAATAGTACTGGAGGCCATTCATGTTACATTCTGGCAAAGAGTTTGTCTGTCATTTGCCCATGTCCTAAAAAAAGTGAGTGAGGCTAAATTAAAAAATAGTGGACTAACCAATTTGGTGGAAGAGATTTCAAGACAATATATCACTGAGGCTGTGAAATAGTTATTGTTGGCTACTTTCAGCCAGATTTATGATGAGGAAAAGGAACAATAATCAGAGCAGAAAGATTTGAAAAATTTGAAGTCTGGTCAGAGAATTTTAAAATTGCCAATTAAGACTGCCCAATTAAAAAGATTTCCACCACTAAAGAGAAGTTCAAATGGAACAATAAAAATGATGCCTTGGTGGAAAATCAGGATTTGCCCAGATCCTCTGTCTTAACATGCTCATCTCTGGGCAAAATACCTGACAAAATAACTTAAAGAGGAAGGATAGGTTTATTTTATCTCACAATTCAGAGGATTCCAGTGCATAGTGTTGGGGAAGCATGGCAGTGGAACTGATGGCCATCCTGTGTCAGAGGACTTCATATCACAGCATCAGGAAGCAGAGAGAACTTAACAGAATAAGAAGTCCTGGTAAGACCTACAAAATCCTGCCCACAGCGATGTACTTCTATAACATAAGTCCCATCTTCCAAAGTTCTACAGACTCCACTAACAGTACCACTACCTGGGCACCAAGCATTTAAACACAGGACTTTGGAAGACAATTTAGATTCAAATCATTACACTCTCCCACTGAAGGCTTCAGGCTATGGAACTACAAACTCATTTGAAAGATTTTCCTTTAAAAATTAAATGGCTCTAGGGCACTCTGCAAAAGCCTGCAGCTGTAGCCCTGTGGCTTCTGATCCCGCCAGGTCTCGGAAGCTAAGCAGAGTCGGGCCTGGTTAGTACCTGGATGGGAGACCGCCTGGGAACACCAGGTGCTGTAGGCTTGGGAGAAGGACCTGGCAACCCCCTCCCAAAAATCAACCTGCCATTGAAAACCCTAGGAACAGCAGAGAAGCACTGATAATAGTGTTTCCCCTGTTGTACAGAGGGTCGCTATGAGTCGGACACCGACTCGACAGCACCTAACAACAACAACAACAGGGCACTCTGCTAAAAAGGGGTCACCTACAGAAGTTTTGTCTCAAGTTCAACTTACCTTGGTACTAAGAGGCCACTGCAGCCATAGTACAAAATGTCCTAGCTGCTGCTCAAGCTGGCAATAGAACTTGGCATTGTCCATGTGGTGCTGGTTTTCCAGGTATGTAGAATATAAGAGTTATGTGCTCATTAAGGCTTGCATCAAGGTTTCAGAAAAAGGTCTGGGGCCCAGGCAATGTGTACCATGGAAGTGTTCCCTATGGAAAGCCTATAAAAGGTCAGTATATGCAGATTTGAGGGTAAAGCTTAAGCTGCAGTGGAGATTCCAGGATGTTAGAGGCCAGAAATATGGGACATCTACAAAGGAAAGCTGCTGGCAACTAGTAAAATAGGCTCAAGAGAGAGGCCATGTTATCTGAATATGGCAAGACCATAGCGATGGGGCTACCCAAGCCTGTGGGATGTTGCCACCACATGTGTCAGATACCAGACATGGAGTTATAGGATTCATTTGCCCTGCTGGGTTTCAGTCTTGCTTTGGTTCATATCCTTCCTTATTACTGACCCCCTTTCTCCAATTGGAATGGGAATGTTTTCTCTATGCCATTATGTTGTTTCATTTTTTCGTTTTTCTGGGGCTTACAGGTAATAGTTGCTTTGTGTCTCAGGAGAGACTTTGGACTTGAGCTTTTGAAAAATGTTGGGCCTGTTAAGACTTTGGGGATTCTTGATGATGGATTTTGGACCATAAGGTGACTATGAGCCTTTAAGTGCCAGGGGAGGAGTTTGTTATGAGAAAAAAAATCTCCCTGAAACATTTGAATGCTTGGCCCCAGCAGTTGGCACTATTTTGGAAGGCTGTAAAACTTTCAGAGGTGGGACCTAGTTGGCAGAAGTAGGTCATTGGGGAAGGGCCTTTGAATGTTATTTCCAACCCCAATTCCAGTAAGTTCTCTCTGCTCCTGTCTACCACAATATAGAACTCTCTCTGCCACAGCCCCTGGCATCTGCTTCTTGACCATGCCTTCCCTGCCTCTATGGACTGAAATCCTCTGAAACCATGAGAAAAATAAATCCTTACTTACTTAATGTTGGGTCTGTCAGGTATTTTGGTCACAGCAATTCAAACGCTACCTAGTATACCTGGTAAGATAACCTATTGAGAGACCTGTTTATTTCCTATCTACCTACCTATCTATCTACCTATCTATCTCTCTATCTTTATCTCTTTCTCTACCTCTATCTCTTTCACATTCCAAGTAAGCAGGTAGTCAGATCCTTGGTATTACCCAGATGTTTGCAATATGTATTACTTAGAGTTCTCCAGAGAAACAGAAACAATGGATAAGTATGTTGTTGTTGTTAGGTGTCATTGAGTCAGTTCTGACTCATAGCATCCCTATGAGCAACAGATGAAACACTACATGACACTATGCCAAGCCTAGCAGCATTGTCAGTGCTTCTCTGCTACTCATTGGGTTTTTTATGGCTGACTGTTTTGAAACTGGGCTGCTGGGTCCTTCTCTCAAGAATACAGCATTGAGTATTCCCAGGAAGACTTACATCCAAGTACTAACTAGGTCTAACTCTGCTTAGCCTCCAACATCTGACAAAATCAGACATCAGGGTGGTATGACTTCAGGCATAGATAAGTATGTTGTTACTGTTGTTGTTCTTGATAGGTGCTGTCTAGTAGGGTCTGACTCATCAAGACCTTGTGTACAACAGAATGAAACATTCCCCAATTCTGTGCCAGGCCCATGATCTTATTTATGTTTAAGCCCATTGTTGCAGACACTGTGTCAATCCATCTAGTTGAGAGTTTTCTTTTGTTGTTGTTGTTGTTGACCTGCCACTCTCCCACACACAATGTCCTTTTCCAGGGATTGGTCCTGTGAACTACATGTCCAAAATACCTAAGATGAACTCTAGCCATCCTTATTTCCAAGGAGAACTCTGGATGCCCTTCCTCTAGGACAGATTGGTTGGTTCTTTTGGCAGTCCGTGGTATGGTCAATATTCATCTCCAGCACCATAATACAAAAGCATCAATTCATCTCCTGTCTCCCTTATTCAGGGTCCAGCTTTCACAAGCATATGATGCCACTGAAAATACCATGACATAAGTCTTTTGCCACAGTTTTTCCCATAGCAATGCATCTTTTGATTTCTTGGCTGCAGCTTCCACAGGTGTTGATTGTAGAACCAAGTAAAGCAAAATCTTGGACAACCTCAATCTTTTCTCCATTTATTATGAAGTTGCTTGCTGACCCAGTTGTAAGTATTTTTGTCTTCTTGATGTTGAGGTGCAATCTATACTGAAAGCTACATTCTTTGATCTTCATCAGTACATGTTCAACTCTTCTTCACTTTCAGCAAGCAGAGCTGTGCCATCTGCATAATTCAGGTTGTTGAAGAGTCCTCCTCCAATCATGATGCTGTGTGTTCCTTCATAAAGTCTAGCTTCTCAGATTATTTTCTCAGCATAGAAATTGATGAGGTACAGTGAAAGGATACAGCCCTGCTTCACACCTTTCTCAACTTTAAACCAAGCAGTGTTTCCTTGTTCTGTTTGAACAACTGCTTCCTAGTATGTGTACAGATTCTTCATGAGTACATTTAGGTGCTCTGGTGTTCCCATTCTTCATAGTGGTATCCATAATTTGTTATGATCCACAGTCAAATGCCTTTGCATAGTTGATAAAACATAGATAGACACCTTTCTGGTATTCTGTGATTTGGGCTAACATCCATCTGACATCAGCAATGATGTTCCTGGTTCCATGATCTCTTCTGAATCCAGCTTGATTTCCTGGCAGTTCCCTGTCTATATACTGATTCAGTCAGTTTAAAATGATCTTTAGTAAAAAAAGTACAGGTATATATAGAAGGAGATTTATTATAAAAATTGGTAATTTATTATGCAAATTGGTTCACTTGGTTATGGAGGTGGAGAAGTCCTACATCTGCCATCCTGGGAAGGTGGGGGCAATGGTAAGTCCAGATGCTGTGATCTGAATGTATTTATATCCTCCATAAAATTCATATGTTGAAATCCCTATATTTAAAGTGATGGTATTAGGTGATGGGGACTATAGAGAAGTGATTAGTTCATGAAGGCAGAGCCTCATCATTGGGATTCATACCTTGTAAAAACAGCCCCAGGGTGCTGCCTGCCCCAGCCACCATGTGAGTACACAACCAGAGGTATTACAATGAACAAGAAAACTATCACCAGACACATAATGTGCCTTGGCCTTGGACTTCCCAGCCTCCAGAACTGTGTGAGATAAATTCCTGTTGTTAATAAGCTACCTTGTTTATTGTAGCTTTTTATAGCAGGATGAATGGTCTAAGACCCAGTGGAGAGCAAATGGCCTGAAGTCACCTCTTTCCGTCTTGTCAAGGATTGAAGTTCTTGAGAAAGGATGGTCAATATCTCTTAAGAAAATTATGGAGTGGGGAGGGAGGTCAGAGGACAGGGGTTAGGGAAGTTGTCTGTGCTATGGGGTAGCTAGGTGGTGACCAGGCCCAGGGACCTAGTCCCACAATAGCTACTAGGAATGAAGGGCCCATGCAGGCTGGACACCGGGTGATGTAGGGATAGCCATACAACTACTGATCAGGGCCCTCAGGTCATGGGACTCTTATCCAACCCTGGAGAAGGAGGAGCCTCTTCAGGAATATAAAAAAAAATCCTAAAAATGGAGAACTCCATTTCTAAATCCTGAAGCTCTTAGATGAGCCACAAAGCTTACAAAAATATCTCAGATCATTTCAAAATATACCCCCAGCTTACAGGTATATGTTCTCTTCTTCTCTCAGCTGAGGAGTGTCTATGGAAATATTTCAGTAACCCTGCCTTAAGGGCTGTCTCAGCCATGCAGAAGTAGGGCCCAGAAGGCGATATAAGGATAGGGATAACCTGTGGTCCCAAGGCAGCCAGACTTCAGTGGGGTCCAACATTGGAAAGCCCAGAGGAACCTCACTTGGTTTTCTCTTCCATATCCTCCTGCTGTCCAGGCCATGTGGACTCTGGACTGTGTCCCTCCCCTCTCTTTGCATCTTCTTCCTTCTCCTGTAGTCTACATCTCTCTATGCACCTGGCTGTTTGATGCCCTTCTCCCCTCAAGTCCCTAGTTGTCCATCCTCTATCCAGACAATCTACACAGGTTGACTGGCCACTCCCCAGGGCCACATTTCTTAGGGAGAGATTGGCCCATCCTGGGTCGAGGTGTCTATACAAGTCAGCTTAGTGTTACTATAGCCAAATACCCGAGGCAATTAACTTACTGCATTAGTACTTTTTCTTGACTCTGTGGCAAAATGTCTGACAGAGACAACCTAAGGAGAAAATGTAAGTCTGTTTGGTTCAGAGTTTAGAGGATCTCATTCTGTAATGACAGGGAGGTATGGAGCAGCTGGAGGCAGAAGACTTCACATCATGGTGTTAAGAAGTAGAGAGAGTTTACCAGAACTGAAGAATCCAGGTAAAACCTCCAAAGGCCTGACCCAGTAACCTACTTCCACCAGCTAGATCCCTCCGCCACCTCCCAAAGTTCCACAGCCTCCTACTACAACACTACCACCTGGGGTCCTAGTATTCAAGCGCATGTCCTTTGGGGATATGTTTTAGATGCAAACCATAACACTTATAAAAAGAGATATGTGCTCATAGTTCTGGATGTGCCAGTACAAAATCAAGTGGCATTATCATTTGGACCTCTGTTGATGGCAGTGTGTGGGACAGCAAACAGTTCACATCATGTGCAAGAAAATAGAGAGACACAGGATAGGGCCAATGTCCCACAATCCCCTTCAAAGGCACATTTCTAATGATCTAAAGAACTCCTGCTAGGCCCCACCTCTCAAAGTTTCCACAACCTGCTAAGCACCACTGTGAGGACCAAGCTTTTAACACACAGGCTTTTGGGGAATATTGCAGCCTTACAACACTGGCATCTGATCTCAGAAGCTAAGCATAGCCAGGCCTGGTTAGTGCTTGGATGCAAGACATCCTGGGAATACTGGGTACTTTGGGCTTGGGAGAAGGATAAGGCAGCCTACTCCTGAAACTATCAGCCATCGAAAACCCTATGAATAGCAGAGAAGCACTAACAGTGCTGGACATGGCACAGTGTTGGGGAGTGTTTCGTTCTGTTGTACCCAACTCAGTGGCACCTAACAACAACAGTCCAAACCAAGCAGTTTTCATGCCTACTCCAACCTCCAGAGTCATTGTCACACAAACACAGCCACTGTTGGGCACAACATGGAGCCTATAGGATAGTTTTAAGGATGTTGTCATGAGCAGACCAGGTAGCTCCAAAGTTGTCTTCAACATGTTGAAGAGTCTGATACCTCTGTCCCCTGTGATTGGCCCCTGTCATCCCACATCCTTGCCTCATGCTCCTTTCTTCCACACACACCCTTCTAATGTCCCCGAGGGAAGAGTCATGTGAGCAGGAAGGAGGCCCACAGGATCAGCCCTCAGATCCCCCAGCACCATCCCCTTCTGTCAGGGTCCCACACCTGCCTGCTGCCTCCATCCTAAAAACTGATCTTTGCCTGCTGGCAGAATAGGGCTTGGCCTGGGAAGGGAGGGAATGAGGGAGCTCCATCCTTATGTTCAAGAAAGGTGGGTGAGGGCTATTAACAGCAATGCCATTGCGTTGGTTTGCTAGGGTTACCTTAATAATGTGCCACTGACTGGGTGACTTAAAAATCATATATTTATTTTCTAATAACTCTGGAAGCTAAAAGTCAAGATCAAGGTATATTCATCAGCTTTCTGTTACTATAACAAATATGAGATAAGCAGCTTCAAAACAAGAAAGGTTTATTTTGGTTCACAGCTTTGTAGATGTCAGTCTATGGTTGATTGGTCCTGTTGCTTTGGGGAGCTCTTGGTGAAGCAAGGTGCTCCCCTCATGGCAAATGGGAAAAAAAAGAGAGGAAAAGGAGGGTCTGGGGTCCCCATATCCTTGTCAAGAGCACCCCCCCTTGACCCAAGACTCCCCTAAGTCATACTACTTAAAGATTCTACCTCTTCCCAAGGTACCAACAACTAACCTTTGAACACATTGCCCTTTGGGGACATTCAAGATCCAAACACTAGCACAAGGTGTGGCCAGGTCAGGTTCCTGAGTCTCCAGGAGGCCTGGCCTGCAGATGGCTGCCTTCTAGCTGTGCCCTCCATGTCTTCCCCCTGTGGGCATCCGGGTCTTAGTCCCTTTCTATAAGGGCCTCAGTCATATTGGACTAGGGTCCACCCTGATGAGCTCATTTAATTTAATCACCACTTTAAAGACCTCATCTCCAAATATGGTCATGTTCTCAGGAGCAGGGGACCTAAGACTTCAGTGTAAGGATTGGGGAGGGCACAATTTAGCGCATGCCAGCCTCTGTCAGGGGCTTCTCTTCAAATTGTGCATTCCAGGGCCAATGATTCCCTGTGGGAAGACTCCAACTCAGTTTGGAGGCAAAAAAGCCACCATCCCTTCTCACTCTACCCTTATGGACAACTTGGGTGCCCACAGGCTGTAGAGAGGACTGAATGAGATTATGCACAACCCATCCCTGGCACACTGTGGTGCTTCTAAAGAGAAAAGGCGTGTACAGCTCATAGACCTGCATGGTGGGCTCAGGCATCTGAGGCTGTGGGAGCCGAGGACCCAGTAACTCAGGACAGGCTGTGAGATTGTGCAGGGACTTTTGAGATATCATCTCCTTTGATGAATGAGGAGCCAAGGCAGACTGTGACAGTGCCCTTGTCATGTGGGGATCGAGGGCCCAACCTCATGATCCCCAAGGTGGTTCTAGGACTTGAAAGATATCCAGTCCAGAAGGTTGGCAGCTCAGCTCAGGAGCTCAAAGGTGACCAGGGGGTCTCAAACTCAAAAATTCAAAATCCTGAACCTTTTTTCCCAATTTCCCTGCCCTCAAGAGTGGACCATGGCATCCCTGAAAGGAAACCCCAGCTCAGAGAGCAGAGGGCCCTGGAGGGGCTCACTGGGCTGCAGGGAGGCCATGGAGGGGAAGGAGGCCAGAGCTCAGGCTCCCAGAGAGGAGCAGCGGCTGTGCCCTGGGGCCTAGGGGACAGCTGGAATAAGGAGCTGTGGGGCGTCCCCCACCCAACCCTGGGCCTTCATGCCTTGGCCACCTGAGGCATCAGGCACCCTAGAGCCTCCCTGAGGCCTGGGGATGGCTGTGAGAAGCCAGTGTCATGGTCGATTCTTCCAGAAGGTGGCGCACAGAGCTTACATTGTTTACTAAGGCAGAATTCAAAATCCATTTTAAATCCATGGATGTTTGCAGAATCTGGAATCATGACTTCCCTCTCACCATTCAGTTGGTTTCCTACTCATCCTGTGTCCCTTTCCTCCACAGTGCCACCCGCAAGAATGACTTTCTCTTTCTGGAGCCTGCGGATGTGTCTTTAAGACTCAGGGCGATCAGGAGATGCCTGGGAGGGGCAGCCTGCCCCACTCTGAGCACACGGCACATTTCCAACCCTCGGGGCTCCCAGGCACACGCACCTACTGTTCTGAACCGCAGACCCCAGCAGGCCAGCTGCAGCTCCTCTGCAGGGCTGACATAGCTGGAGTCTGGGCCGCTCGCAGCCCTGCTGCTCTGCTGTGGCCCCCTGTCCAGTATCAGCCATTTCCTCGTTCCTTGCAGCCCTGGGCACCTGGAGGACCCTTCCCTGCCGCCCAAGGTCTGCTATTGTCCAGGGAACCTCAACACCCATGTGACGACCCATCACATGGCCTTTGACCTGGTCCTTGAGTTAGCGCCCGGCCCCAACCACATCCTGAACCTTGTCATCTGCCAAACACACGAGTCACACTTTCTCCCCCCAACTCCGTGGATGCTTCCAACTTACAAACACGTCACTCTTGCTGCATCATTTATTTAATCTCATTCTAACGTCCATCCCACCCCATCTCCGTTTTCTCTCCAGCGCAGCCCCCAGAGCCAGGTCCAGGGCCCACGCTCATTCCAACGAGCTCCCTATGTCTAGTCCTTTTCTTCAAGTGCCATGCTCAGGGCAAATCTTCAGACTTGGATGGATGGAGCCAATAGTTTCACTTTTCTGCACCAGATCTGAGCTACTGACAGCTACTGGGGGAAAATACGCCACTAGACATGTTGGCCTATCCAGCTTATTGACATAAGTTATTGCCCACCACTCTCAATGGAAGCTTCAATGTGAGCACAACTTGTGTATTCAAAATTTAGTTAAAATAAGAAAAATAATTTTCTAGGAGCCAGAAAATTTTTATGAAATATTTCTTAAAGGAAGAAATTTGAAGGAAAAACTAGAACAATGATTGCCTGCTAGAACCTGAAGACATGAGTTTAAAAGGGTTAAGATGCTTCTTGCCAGGAGGGGTTAAGAAGTGAGGCATGGAGAGTTGGAATGTTCTCCCCTACGCTGAAACCACAGAGCACTAACTGCCTTTGCCTAACCCTAACCTCCTGAAAAAGTCCAGGACACGGTTCAGAGGAGGCCACCTGCCCTGGGCACATGTGGAAATCACTCCCCCAAGTTTGCAATCAGTTGGTGCAGAAAATCTAAGCTGAGAAGTTAGCATTATAAACCATCTGCAAATGATAGAGTCTGACCGGGTGCAGAAAAACTCTCCCCGTGGAGACATTTTCTCCATCCAAGGTACTGGGATTCATATGGAAAACTATATTCTGCTGAAGAGGAGGAAGGAGGAAAAATACTAGGTATCTAACCAGAGAGAGTCAAGAAACAAGGTACAAGAAATGAAGAGATTCAGAGCAAAGAAAGTAGACAGAATGGAACAATCTAAAAGAGACATTAAAATAAGTGCGTACAAAATGTTTCAAAACCATAAAAGAGAGTGTAAAACTATAAGGCAAGAACAGCTAATTATGAACAAGGCAGAGTTTTAAAAGAACAAAAGCAAAGTTCTAAAAGCACATTAAATTAGGAATTTACCATGACCACTCAGGGTTGAAGGGAAAGGTGGAATGACTAGAAAGTTAGGTCTGCAGTGTCCATGGTGCAGCAAGGGTAACTGAGAAAACCACGGAAGCAGGAGTGGCTCCCAGGAGGAGCGGATGAGAGGCTGCGGCGCAGGGCAGCTCTCTCCCCTCTCAGGTCAGAAGCACAGGGGGAAGCCGGGGCTCAGGCTGACATGTGAACACTCAAGCTGGGTGGGCCGCCTGCCAGGCAAAGAGCAAACATGCAAAAACCCACGGAGGCACCTGTTGCCGAGGAGGAGACAGGGGACTTACCTTCCAGAAGGGCTGGAGGGATTCCTGCCAGGCAGGCTGACCAAGGGTAGAGAACCTGCCTTCTGGATGGGGCAGATCCAGCTCCCGGGCCTGCACACGGGGGTTAAAACAAGTCTCTGTGTTTGGACCAGAGAAGCCTTCACTTATGTCTGGCACACTGGGTCACTCCAAATCTCTGACCAGCTCTCAAACAGGACATCTCCCAATCTCCCACAGGGTAATTCTTCATTTACAGCACATTGACTCTG
>VMDO01028895.1:0-23313 GCA_007922755.1 Pedetes capensis
GAAAGTTCAGATAGAAGCAACTATTTCATATTAGAAAACCACAAACCACACAAGAAAAAATACAATTTTTATTTATTCCATTATAACTCAGAACTAAATTTAAAACAATTGAAAACCTATCCACATTCACTTTGTTTATGACCTAGGATTGAATTTACTGAGTAGAATACAGATATATTGAGTAATATTATTTTATCTGTGAAAGAAATAAAATGTATACTTGTGTTTTTACACCCATCAAAAATAATAGATATTTAAAAGCTTAATTCTCTTTTATTTCTAGTTATTTAACTATATGGGAATTTGGCTCAAATAAGCACTTAAAATAAATTAAAAAATAATAACTGTCCATATAAAACTGACATAAATTCCTTTGGTACATGTTTAGTCATTTTGATTTGGTTTTGTTGATGTTATTGTTTGTTTGTTTTTTCCTCATACTCTAATATTTGGCATTCTATCCTAAATACTGTCGATAGGCTTTTGAAATAAACACCCCCTCACACTGGAAAAGACATCTATGTATTCATTAAGTCATTTAAATCTCCTCAAAATGCATATGATAACAGGGAAGTGCAGTGTTACCTCAGCACTTAACCACTGTGCGAAAACCTGTATGAGATAGCATAGTTACACATGACACTTCCAGGTGATAAAAAGAGGAAACCATTACTTTGCATATCAATTTCAAGCAGTAAAGACTTGTCCTGTTGCTGTGTTCACAATCTTCTGGAGTATTTTTTACACACACACACACACACACACACACACACACACATATATTATACCATAGAGTAAATGTGGCACTCAAGAAACTTTCTAGTGCTAAAAGTGAAAGAAAGAAAAAAAATGGCAAGAATAACAACTGAATTTCCAAAGGAAGTTATTGCTAGTACATGAGTGGCATCCATGTGTCTGAATTAGCCATTTAGTGTGATGCCAGGACCAGTAAACACATTTTTCTTATGTGAAACAAGTGCTCAGCACTCCAACTGATATGCACTCAAGGATCCTTCCAGAAAGAGGGTGGTTGATGTCTAGGTACCACTATATGTGGTCAGAGAAGATGTAGATTGAGTAGATGATCAGTACCACAAGGAAATTTGGTGAATAAATAAATGTCTATGTCATCAAGTCTGCATGTAATTGGAATAAATCTTAGCTACAGATATGTACTCAGCTAGGTATGGTGGCAAATGCCTGTAATCCCAGCTACTTTGGAAGCTGAGGGAGAAGGTTTCAGGTTTAAGGCCAGAGGCAGCCTGCATAATTTAGTGAGATCCTGTCTCAAAATAAAACTTGAAAAGAAAAAAAAAAAGAACCGGGGATATAGCTCAGTGGTAGTGTTTGCCTAGCTGAAGACCCTGGGTTCAGGCTCCAGTACACATACACACAGATTTCTACTCAGTCTTCCTGGAAATCATCTTATATAGGTTACCAACTGGTTATTAATGTTTGGCATTGTTTGTGAGGTTAAAACTGAATAATCCTGCAGATAAGTAAGGTTTTTTTTCCCTAGCATATTTTACAAAGAAAATATAATGGGTTTTCATACAATTAATGTTAGAGATAACATTTACAGCAATAGCCTATAATAAATACAATATCAAGTTACCTATAACTTTCTTCCATGACCTCTTCTGAATCCTTCTTGATTTTCTGGTAGTACCCTGTCTATACACTGCTACAGTCACTTTTAAATGATTTTTAGTAAAATTTTACTTGTTGTCAAATGGTTATTAGCCTAAAGCAGAGAATACCAGAAAGATATCTATCTAGGTTTTATTTACTATGAAAAGTCATTTGATTGTGTCAATCACATTAAATTATGTATAACAAGGCAAAGAATGGGAATACCAGAACACTTAATTTTACTCACGAGGAATCTGTACACGGACCAGGAGGCACTCATTCAAATAGAACAAGGAAACATTTCCTGGTTTATAGTCCAGAAAGGTATGCATCAGAGCTGAATCCTTTCACTGTACCTCTTCAATTTCTATACTGAGCAAATAACGCAAGAAGCTGGACTTTATGTAAAAAAAGCAGATCTTGATTGGAGAAAGACTCAGTAACAGTCTGTATTATGCAGATGACACAACTCTGCTTGCTAAAAGTGAAGAGAATTTGAAATATTTACTGATGAAGATCAAAGAACGCAGCCTTCAATGTGGATTGCAACTCAACATCAGCAAAACAAAAATCCTTACAACTCAGTGAGTACACAGCTTCATGATAAACCGAGAAAAGATTGAAGTTGTCCAAGATTTTGCTTTACTTGGTTCTACAATCAACACCAGTGGAAGTAGCAGTCAAAAAATCAAAAGACACATTTTCATATTGCACTGGTAAAAGCTGTCGCAAAAGACCTCTTTAAAGTGCAGAAAAGTAAAGATGTCATATTGAAAATGAAGGTGCACCTGACTCATGCCATGGTATTTTTCATTTGCAGTATACAGTTGTGAAAGCTGGACTTTGAATGAGAGAGACAGGAGAAGAATTGATTCTTTTGAATTATGGTTCTAGAGTTGAATATCGAATATATCATGGACTGCAAAAAAATCAACAGATCTAACTAGAATAAGTGCAACCAGAATACGCCTTGTAAGCTAGGATGGCTAGACTGCATCTGACATATTTTGGATATGTTGTCAGGAGGGACCAATACTTGGAGAAGGACATCATTTTGGGGAGGGTGGCAGGTCAATGAGAAAAAGGAAGACCCTCAACTAGATTGACAAAGTGGCTGCAACAATGGGGTTAAACATAAAAAAGATTGTGTGCCTGGCACAGAATCAGGGAGTGTTTCATTAGGTTGTATGTAGTCACTATGGGTCGGACCTGACTTGACAACTACCAACAACAACCACAGCAACAACAATATGTGATCTCTTGTGATGGACTTTCTCACCAGGTATATTTTTAAGGTACTTCATGTTGTAGATTTATCAGTTCTTCACTCCTACATTTGTTGCTGAATAATATTCTATTCTATGGATATATTACATTTTGTTTATTCATTTGCCAGCTCATAAACATTAGGTTTTTTCCAGGTTTTTGTTACTGTAAATAAGTCTTCTATGGACATTTTTGTACTGTTTTTTGTGTGGTTATATGACTTGATTCTCTTGGGGATAGGCATAGTATTGCTGGGTTATATGTTAATTATGTGTTTAAAATTTTGTGGAATGGCCAAACTGTTTTCTATAGTTGCCATGCCATTTTGTAACCCATCAGTTGGGAGTTGTACAGGAGATATATACATACATACTATATATATTTATATATATAATTTCCCATGTCTTGCCATCTCTCCATTTGCTGTACATTTTTCACAATGGTACTACACCCAATGAACCAGAAAAAAATAAAACTCCTTGCTTATATTTAATGTCTGGACCACAACAAGAGGGAAAGTTAATTTTGACTGATTAATTAGATGTAGATTGATAATTTACTCAAAAGAACTTATTTAGTGAATTAGGAAGTCTGAGAAACTTAAAATACAAAGTTCTGCAGCATTTTACCACCTGATTTCTTTGAAGGAAACTTAACAAAGAGCAAAGATTTTATTGATTTAATGCACTTCTTCTTTATTAAAAATTACTATATATGTTGATTAAAGCATTGTACAAATGGAAAATGATAGCACTGTTCAATTAAATAGGAATGTGCTGAAAGATAATATTTTCTAAATTACAAATAAAATCAAGTCATAGATTTCTGATATTATGCATATATTTAGAATATTTTATTTCTGACTGATCATAATTGCATTTTTCTAGTTAGCAAAATATATGTTGATTCATTTGGCCAGCTATGTTCAATCTTATGAGTTTCTTCTGCTACAAATTCTAAATATTCTGGATACAGTAGAGCAAAAGAACCATCAATATTGTGTTGTCTTTTTTTTTCTTTCATGTTAGTCTTTTGAATTTTCATAGACTTAATATTATGATATTTGATTATGAATAATAGAGTATAAATAAAAGCTATTTATAAAGGAAAAGAAATATGAGAGGAAAGGAGTTCATGAGAGTACAGAAAACTCAGAATTTGAATACATTGATAATTACAGGAACCAAAGAAGAGGAGAAATTGAAAGAGTGAAAAAGAGAGTAAAATTTACCAAAATAGCTAGTAAGAATATTAATAAACAAAGTTTACTTGATACTTCATTTTCTAAAAAATCAGTTATTTAAGAAAAAGCAGTACCATTGGTTTAGGAAAATCCCTAGTTGCAACATGGTGAGTTGTTAGGTGGGATCAGGTCATTATGGCAGTGATTGTAGAATGCTACAATCACTGTGGCAGTGATTGTAGAATGCTACAATCACTATAGAATGCAGTGTAGATTGTAGAATGGTCAAGGGCCATCTCTCCCATCTACTTACCCAACAGCTCACGGCTGGACACACCCAAAGAAAAGACACATTATGCTTCACCTTTGAAAGCTATGTATAGTAGATTTCCTTTTCTTTCAGTTTTTATGAGTTGTAAGTTAACATTCATTAGATCGAGGATAGCATTTACTATTTATCTCAGTGAGCAGGTGAAAAATATGATTAAAGTGTTTTGTTTTGCATGTCCATTCAGGCAATTACATTTTAAAAGGTAATATTTTAGGTTTAATATCCTCAGGTACAAAAATCACACTTTTATGAAACATCTATTAAATATTTCATTTGCATTTGTAATTCTCATAAGAGAAATGGACTTTTTTTCACATTTCTGGGTTATATTGATTCATTTTCTGTGTTGTCTATGTTTATTATTTTCCCACTTTCCATGAAATTTTATTTCCTACATAAGTGTGTGTGTCTATTTATATGTTTATATATATAGATATATATAACCATTCAAATGTTATTAAAATGGTATTAAACCTTAGTGCTAAGTCATACTTTATAAAATACAATGAAAAGTCAAATGTTTATTTTTTAATTTTAATGTAATTTCATCTGATTCACTTGTGTTTTGCTAATGCATAAATGTTTTGGTCATAATATAATCCAGTATTGTCTTCGTCATCATCAACATCATCATCTTTACTGAAATGGCTTCTGCTATTAGCATTTCATGTAAAGATCAGTAAAAAGGCATGGAAAAGGTGCGAGGCAATGGTTTTTATGGTCAAACTCTCAGTAAACTTTTGCTGTAATTGTAGTGAAAACATTTAACACAAGATCTATCATTTTAACAAATTTTAAGTGTATGTTGTTGTTGTTGATACAATTAACTATAAGTATGGTGATAACAATGGATTTCTAGAAGTTATTGATCATGCATAACTGAAGCTTTGTACCTGTTGACTAACAACTCTTAAATCTATTGATATAATCCAGTAGCCACTGAGGTGAATGGGTGAATGGTAAACTCTTCTTGCATTTTCATTTTCCTCTTCCCTATTGATTCTGTGGTCTCTAGTGTATACTCTTTGGGTTCTGTTTCAAGGAAATACTTGAATCATCTCCCATTCTTACTTCTAATAGGGAAAAACAGAAATTTTTGAAATCTGGATTCCAAGGTGTTCATCCTCCATATGCATTTTTAAATATTGATCTTCAGATTTCCAGTTGATGATTGACAAGCTACTGAGAGATGTTGAATGCAGTTGGGCTCTAGCCCAATTTCCATTTTATGTTTCTGAAGTAAATATCTATACATGATTTCTAAAAATTACTTTTGTTACTTGACAAGACTTGATTTGAAAATATGAGATGTGCAACATAAATTAAGAGGATAATGTCAGCTAAATAAGATTTTTTATCATATAAAAGCAAACCCATTAGTGTTCCGTTATTTTTAGGGCTTTCTATCAAATGTAGGTGGACATTAACTGATGAATGTCTGGATCTACCCATCAAAAGATGTCAATATAAATTTACCAGCCTATAAAAGTGCCACAGCCCACACTATTCAGAATGCATTTTGATTTTTGTTGGCGTAGGAGGCCTAATTCATTTTAAATATGATTTCTTCATTGTGTATATGTAGATTGAAATTGGATCATCTGTATACATCTCTGAATAATTGCTTAAGTTTTATGGAGAAAGATCTATGAAATAAAATGGTTATTCTAGAATTTTAAATATTAGTTATTTAGAATATTAATTTCTACTTAAACAAGGTAGTCACCATCCTTCCTCTATTTTAATAACATTCTTCATTTCCAAAAAAGAAACTTACAATTTTATGTCATAGGCAGGATTTCACAAAAAGCAGCATCAAGAAAATGTTCAATCTTTATAACAAGGTAGTTATTTTGTGAAAACACTCTGACAGAACGTGAGTATGCAATCAATGAATTCTTTACACTTAATTTGGCAGGTAGTAATTGTATTTTCAAACTTGGAATATTACCAGAATATATGGCAATAAGAATAATGTTAAAAAGCCCACTTCATATAAGTGAGAAACTTAAAATATCCTATTATATGAATTGTCATATGATGAAAAAAATTCTTAGAATTCTTTAAAGATGGAAAAAGAAATATAAAATACAAAATGAGAATTAATTGATATCATTATGAACAAAATGGGATATGATAAAATAGAGGATATTGAACTTCAGAACTGAACAATAAGAATTGGTGATAAAGGTTTAATTCATAGAAGAAAAATATACACTAATAACAGATAAAATAAATGTTAAAATACTGTTGTTGATGAATATTCCAAGTTAGGTTTCCCAGATTTTGTTCTGTGAAATATCAATTATTCCAAAATAATTTATAACAAACTTACCTGTAAAATACAATTAACAGTTTAAGAAATTTCTTTGTTTTGGACTGTGATCTTTACTATCTACTCTAAATTATTTAAGTGATTTTTATTCTAGGAACAACCTGGAAGAATACTAGAAAATGCTCTTCTGAAAATGTCAGTTAATTTGATAATATCTTAAAAGTTATACAAAATATCAGCATAAAAATTCTTATTTATTACATATTGTCATGTGACTTAGAAAATATTTATAAACTCCTTTGATGATTTTTTCAAGAATCACTAAAAATTATGCTGGTCTTATAAAAACAATTCTATTCATGCTCAATATTTAAGATATGGTGGTATGTAAAGTCAACACAAATCATATGTAAGATCTAAGTTACTCAAGTAGCCTTCTAGAACTAGCTAAATTTCATTTCACCATCTACATTTAAAGAATGAGTCATTGTAATGTGAAAATCATAGACAGTTAGAAAAAAGTAAAATTTTAAGCTGATATTATTTCCCCTCTACTGCTTTATAAAAGGCCTAGCAGAAACTATGAGGAATTTATATTTATACCCTTACATGTTTATTTAGTCTGCAGCCATCGCACTCTGTCATCCGATCCTGCCTGATCTCAGATGCTAAGCAGGTTGGCAATCCACTCCTGAAACAATCCACCATTGAAAATACTATGAGTAGCAGATAAGCCTGACAATAGTGCTGGGCATGGCACAGTGTCAGAGTATTTCGCTCTTTTTTACACAGATCATTATGAGTTGGACCTGACTTGAGGGCACCTAACAGTAACAAGACGCTTATTTACTTATCATATAAGAATATTGTATTTTTCCCTCAAAATTTAACTAATATAAAATATTCATCATTAATATATATCTACACATATCTGACCTTCAAATTTTAGCTTTCATGCATATACACAAATATGTAGACACATGCACAAATTATTATTGATGCTAGGTGCCGTTGAGTTGGTATCAGACTCATAGCAACCCTACATTCAACAGGTGAAACACTATTGTCAGTGCTTCTCTGCTGTTCATAGAGTTTTCAATGGCAGATTGATTTTTGAGAGTGGGTTGCCAGGTCCATCTCCTAAGCCTACAACATGTGGTGTTCCCACATGTAGCAGGCTACAATGGTGAAGCCGCAACTGGAGTACTTGTATTATAGCCCTCTGAACATCAGATAGAGCTAGTGTCTTGTTTCATCACAAAGGATCTGGACAGATAGATCTAGAACTAGAATATCTTACACTATATCCTGAGTTTAGATCAATGAAAACTGAAGAAATAGGGTCCACCACACACTATGCATCGCCCTTGAGTGGACAATGAGACTAACATCATTGCTGTTGGACTTGTAAACCTTCTCTAAAGAATGCTAAATCAGAAGGCCTAGACATTTCCTGTTTGGTCTTTAGCCTTTGTTGTCAGGAAACTATTTATGTAAATAAGATAATCTTTAAATATTTACATATTTCAGAAATCATTATAGAAGATAAACATGATTAAAATTGAAATCAGTGAGGAAAATTTTACAGAGATTTTAACAAAGAGTTCTTATTCAAATTTTTACAAAATTGTAGATATAAATATATAAATATATTTGACGTATATTTAGATGTGTACGTATACATACATAAATATATATTAATTATATATATGCATGCATAATATTTTAAATGACATTGTAGCATAATTCATAAAATAGTACAATGGCTTATAAATATATTTAAAAGTATAAAAGCCTTCAAATAATATATATGTTAGTAAAAATTTAAAACATACTAATTCCTAAAAAGTAAGTATAGTGGTTACGAAATATATCTAAAAGTCTAAAAACCATTAAAGTAAATTTATATATGTCCTTTTAACTTGCTCAATAATTGAAGGAATGAGACATAAAATATAATGGCAGAGTAGCCGGGCGCAGTGGTGCATGCCTGTAATCCCAGTGGCTCTGGAGGCAGAGGCAGGAGGATCGCAAGTTCCAGACCAGACGCAGTCTGCATAATTTAGTGAGACCCTGTCTCAAAAAGTTAAAAAAAAAAAAAAGGGTTGAGGGTGCAGCCACATGGTCCAGCACTTACAAAGCATGCAGGCATGAGGCCCTGGGTTCAACCCTCAGTACGGAAAAAAAAATTAGTGGCAGAGTGTTAATAGAGTCCTAATTTTAGGAACTTAAGTTGGAAGGGAATGTTTGTCAATAAATCTTGCTACATAAGTGTTAATTTCTTAAATAGCCATAAATCAGAATCAGAGATAATTAATTAGTGTGTACAATTGTGGACCTAAGTCTACATACTAAACCAACATTTCTG
This sequence comes from Pedetes capensis, assembly GCA_007922755.1. Taxonomy (NCBI): domain Eukaryota; kingdom Metazoa; phylum Chordata; class Mammalia; order Rodentia; family Pedetidae; genus Pedetes; species Pedetes capensis. The sequence goes on from VMDO01028895.1 coordinate 9,056, forward strand.
AGGAAAGTGTCAATGGATATAAAGTTTATATAAGATTCCCAGTTATTCTTGTGCAAACTAAATTTTGGAGAGCACAGCTATAAATGCTTTGCAGTAAATTTTCTAATGTAGAAATTATATTTTGGAACTGGAGGTGCTATGTTGTTATTGTTAGGTGCCATCATGTTGGTGTCCAACTCATAGCAACCACACATACAACAGGAGAAACAGTTTTGCTAGTGCTTCTCTGCTATTCATAAGGTTTTCAATGGCTGATTGTTTTTTGGGAGTGGGTTGCCAGGTCCTTCTCCCAAGCCTACAGCACCTGGTGTTCCCAGGTCATCTTCCATCCAAGTACTAACCAGGCCTGACCCTGCTTAGCTTCTGAGATCTGACAGGATTAGATGCTGCAATGGTAGGGCAATAGGCGGAGGTACTATAGAATGTTTTTTGTGGGGTTTGTTTTTGTTTTTGTTTTTGTTTTTGAATTTTTGTCCCTACTAGGATTTTCCCTTCTTAGATACTCAGATTCCTTTAAGAAATTGACTTTTCCATTTTTGATAAAACTACTCCTAAATCCTCCATTTAGGACCATCATGGTGGGGCACTGTTGCAGTTACAGTGGCAGTTTCTTGACCACTGTGATTGTTTTAGCACCAGTTGTGATTGGGGACCAAGGTAAATAAAGTAGAAATTTACTGAGATTGCTAGAGCAAAAGAACATTCTTTTTCCTCTTTCTTTCTTTCTTTCTTTCTTGCTTTCTTTTTTTTTCTGAGAGAAGAGGACATTGGGATATATAAGGATTAGGGTGGCGTCTGAAATTCTGCTGTTTTAAGAGGAAATATTGAGCTGACAAATTCCAACCAATATATATTATAGTCTGTATTTTTAGTCATAAACCAGGAAAAATGTTATGCTTTATATCAAGATTTACCATTGCAGAGTTTTTATTGTATAAATAAATACATTTTCTGATTTTAACTTGGAATCCTTTGAAATATATTTTCATACTAAACTATGCACATAAAAAGATTTTTAATTCATAGTCAGTAAAGTAGAATTAGCTGGAAATCAACTGAATATTCAGCCATAGAAAATTAGAAAATTCAAGCTCCATAAAAATTTTAAATGTCATGGAAATTTAGATACAATAGCTAAAGAAGAAGCAAAAACAAGATTGTACATAAACTTTGTTAATATTAATAATTCAACTTTTGCAAATATTATTTTATAGCAACTGAAAACTGATGGAGGTTTTCAGTTTTACAGTCACACCCATAAGTATATGGCTGCAAAGTTGTTCTAAAAATATAAATAAATACTTAGATATTTACTGAAATAAATTTACATTGATGTATCTTTGAATGCCTAAACAATCACTAAGTGTAACTATTTTCTCCCTCTTTTGCTCTCTCTGTTTCTCTGTGTACATCTTTTTTCTCCTCTTCAATTCCCATGTCCTGCACGTGACCTATCATCCAAAACAAAACTTAAAACCAAAACCAAACCAAACCAAAAGAAAATAAACAGAAAACATTTAAAGAGATATCGAAGTTTTGATTGGAAGTGTTGTTAGGTACTGTCAAGTCCAAACCAACTCTTGTGACTCTAAGAACAACAGAACTAAACACTCCCTAACACTGTGCCATTTCAGGCACTATATCAGTGTTTCTTTGATATTTGCTATTCGTAGAGTTTTCAATGGTTGATAGTTTCAGGAGTGGTCTGTCAAGTCCTTCTTCCATTTTATACAGGTTTGGGGATCAAACCCAGGTCATCAGTGAGTGCAGAGCAGCACTCTACCAACTGTGATAAATCCCACCCCTATTTTAGAATTCTTGTTATTAGATACCATTGAGTCAGGTCTGACTAACAGTGATTATACGTACAACAGAATGTAAAACTCCCCAACTCAGTGTCAGGCACAAGACCTTTTTTATGTTTAAGCCCATTGCTGCAGTCAGTGTGTTACACCATCTAATTGAGGGTCTTCCTTTTTTGGTTGACTTGCCACTCTCCCAAACATTATGTCCTTCTCCAGGGTTTAGTCCCTCCTGACAACATGTCCAAAATACATAAGCTTCAGTCTAGTCATCGTAGGATCCAAGGAGCAATCTTGTTGCACTTCATCTAGGAGAGATATGTTGGCTCTTTTGGCAGTTCTTGGTATATTCTCTATTTGTCTCCAGCACCATAATTCAAAAACATCAATTCTTCTCCTATCTCTCTTATTCAATGTCTAGCTTTCACAACCATAAGATGTGACTGCAGGTACCATGGCATGAGTCAAGCACACCTTTGTCTTCAGTATGACATAATTACTTTTCAACACTTTAAAAAGGTCTTTTACCACAGCTTTTCCCAATGCAATGCATCTTTTGAATTCTTGACTGCTGCTTCCATAGGTGTTGATTGTAAACCAAGTAAAGCAAAATCTTGGAAAGCCTCAATCTTTTCTCCATTTATCATGATGCTGCATACTTAGCCAGTTGTAAGGATTTTTGTTTTGCTGATATTGAGTCACAATCCATACTGAAGGCTGTGTTCATTGATCTTCATCAGTAAATGTTTCAGATCCTCTTCACTTTCAGCAAGCAGAGTTGTGCCATCTGCATAATGCAGGTTGCTAATGAGTCTTCCTCCTATCAAGAAGCCACATTCTTCTTCATAAACTCCAGCTTCTTGGATTATTTGTTCTGCATGGAGATTGAAGAAGTACAGTGAAAGGATACAACACTGATGCACAACTTTCTTGACTTTAAACCAGGCAATGTTCCCTTGTTCTGTTAGAATGACTGCCTACTGATCAACTTCCAGATTTTTCAAGAGTCCAATGAGGTGGTCTAGTATTCCCATTCTTCACAATGTTATCCATTTTTGTTATAATCCACATAGCCATATGTTTTTGCATAGTCTATAAAACATAGATTGACATCTTTCTGGTATTCTCTGTTTTCAGATAATATCCATCAGACATCAGCAGTGATATCCCTGGTTGCATGCCCTCTGAACCAGGGTTGATTTTCTGTCACCTCCCTGTCTATCTACTGCTACAGTTGCTTTTAATAATCTTCAGCAAAATTTTTCTAGCATGCGATATTAATGATATCATTTGATATTTTCACAATCAGTTAGATCCTCTTTCTTGGAATTAGGCACAATTATGGATCTCTTCTAGTGAGTTGGCCAGGTACCTATTTTCCATATCTCTTGGCACAAACAGTCCTGCATCTGTTTGCGAAAACACCTCTATTCGTATTCCATCAATTCCTGGAGCCTTTTCCTCCACTAGTTCCTTCAAAGCAACTTCCACTTTGTCCAGTACCTCTGGTTCCTGATCATATACAACCTACTGAAATAGTTGGTCATCTACCACTTCTTTTTGGTATAATGACTGGGTATTCCTTCCATTGTCTTTTGCTGTTTCTTGCATTGTTTAATATTTTCCATGTAGAATCCTTCGTTGTTACCACTCAGGGAATGAATTTTTTCTTCAAATCCTTAAGCTTGAGAATAGAGCATGTTGTTCCCTTTTGGCTTTCTATTTCCAGGACTTTACACATGTTATAATATTTGCTTTTCTCTTCTCAAGCTGCATTTTGAAATCTTATGTTTAGTTATTTAACTTCATCATGTCTTCTTTTACTTTAACTATTGGTCATTCAACAGCAAGTTTCAGAGTATCTTTTGACATGTAATTTGATCTTTTCTTTTTTTCCTGTATTTTAAAAAACCTTTTGCTTTCTTCATGAATGATATCTTTAATGTCATTCCACAACTCATCTGGTCATCAATCACTAGTGTCTAATGCATCAGATCTGTTCTTGAGGTGATTTCTGAGCTCAGGTGGGAAATATTCAATGTCATACCTTGGCTCTCATCTACTTGTCTACTTGTAATTTTCTTCAGTTTCAGTTTGAACCTGCATATGAGCAGTTGATGGTCTGATCCACAATCAGCACCTAGGCTTTTCTAACTTTTGATATTGAGCTTTTCCATGGTCTCTTTCCAGAAATGTAGTCAGTTTTGTTCCTGTATGTTGCATCTGGTGAATTTCATATGTATAGCTCCCACTTATGTTGGTGAAAAAATCTATTTGGAATGTAAAGGTCATTGGCCTGCCAAAATTACATTATGCAATCTCCAGAATCATTTCTGCAACCAAGGCCATATTTTCCAACTACGGAGCCTTCTTCATTTCCAACTGTTGCATTCCAGTCACCAGTAATTATCAGTGCATCATTATTACATATTCAATCTATTTCACATTGCAGAAGTTGGTAAAAGTCTTCCCTATCTTCATTTTTGGCCTTAGTGCTGGATATATATATTTGAATAACAGTCGTATTTACTGGCCTTCCTTGTAGCCGGATGGATATTATTCTATCACTGACAGCATTGTACTTCAGGACAGATCTTGACATGTCTTTTTTGATGATGAATGTAACCCCATTTTCTTTAAATTGTCATTCCAGGCATAGGAGCCCATATGATTACCTAATTCAAAATGGCCCATGACAGTCCATTTTAGTTCACTGATACCTAGAATCTTGTTGTTTATGTTCTCCATTTCCCTTTTGAAGATTTCTAATTTTTCTAGATTCATCCTACACACATTCCACATTCCACTTAGCAATGGATGTTGCAGGGTTTTTTTTTTTTTTTTTTTTTTTTTTTTTTTTTTTTTTTTTTTTTTTTTTTTTTTTTTTTTTTGCATTTTCAGTTATGAGACATAAGCAAATAGAGGTCTCTGGTGCTTTACACTATTCCCATCATTAAGGAACACTCCATTTTGAGGAGGCAACTTTTCCACAATCGTCTTTTGAGTGCTTTCCCGTCTAGGGAGCTCATTTTCAGGTGCTATATTTAACTGTGTTTCTCTGCTATTTAAAGGGTCTTCAATGGCTAATTGTTTCTGGAGTAGGTTAGCCATGTCCTTCTCCCTAGACTCTCTTAGTCTGGAAAGTCAGCTGAAATCTGTCCAACATGGGTGACCTTGTTGGTATCTGTACTACCAGTGGCATAGCTTTTAGCATCACAGTCACAGGAAAGTCCCCTCAGTAAGGCAAACCAAGAGAAAGTGGTACAATTTAGAATAAATTTACTCAAATATCAGCCTTAAGTTGGTGTGTTTGCATCATGAGGGGTACATTCCAGTATACAGATATTTCTCTTTGTCTTACAAAATAAGTAATAGGATAACTAAACACAACCAAAATTTAATTAGGGTTACTGGAGTTATTTCCTTCCTCTTTTTCTTATTTATTTATTTATTTATTTTGCAGTACTTTTGGGTTAAACCAAGGGCCTTCACATACTTTCCAAGTGCCCTACTATTGAGCTGCACTCCCACTCAATTTTTTATTTTTTATCTTTAGACAGGGTCACAGTAAGTTAAGCAGGCTGCTCTGGCCTCAAACTTTCAATCCTCTTGCCTCTGCATCCTGAGATGCTGGGATTACAGAGGTGCGCAATGGTTAATTCACACATTTTTCAACCTGCATGTTCCCTCAGTTTTTACTTTCATTTTGGATCTTATTTATATATAATAAATATGCAAGCACTTGAGTTAGTTTTATATCTTAATTTCTTTCACCCTTTTCAATTTTTGAAATCTTTTTAGCATCATTATATTAATATCTTCCAGACTCTTATTTGGGCATATATTATTTTTACAGGAAGATTTTAATCAAATACAGAAACATGGAAAGATTATATAATGTTGTCTTGGTCTGTTTTCTGCTACTATAATGGATTATCACAGACTGAGTAATTTATAACAAACAGAAATTTATTGGATAACTATTCTGGAGGTCGAGAAATCCAAAACTGCTTGCATCTGACATAGTCTTCTTTGCTGTGGCATTACAATGGAAGAATATCAAAGAGAGAGGGTAACAGGAGGCTAAACTTGCCCTTTTATAATGGCATTTATCCCACTTATGAGGGTAAAGTTCCCATTGCCTGATTACTTCTAAAAGGTCCCACTTGTTAATATCATTATAATGGCAATTAAATTTCAACATGAGATTTGGAAGAGAAACCTGTTCAAACCATAGACAATGTGAATACCACAAAACTTTAAAAGCAGTGTTCTGTGTATTATAGATTCTACAGATGAGGATTTAAATTCAAGCTCATCTGTTTACACTCTGTAACACAAATTACTTCTCCGTGTTTCCTTGACTCTAAATGGAAACAAAAAAATGCCCTATTCTTATGTTTATAATAAAGATTAAAATGTCTAAAAGGAGCATAACTCATATCATAAAACAATATTAAACAGATTGCTCTTGTTTATCAATATGCAGAACATTATACTTTAATTTGTCCATTTGGTTACTGCATTGGTTTTGTTTCTTTTCTCATCTGTAATAAAATTTTTGATTAGACTTTTTATGGGCTTATGTATTTTTAGATATGACTTTATACATCCTTCAATTAGCAATGGTTAATTCACACATTTTTCAACCTGCATGTTCCCTCAGTTTTTACTTTCATTTTGGATCTTATTTATATATAATAAGATCATATATATATATATATGTATACATTTATACATATATATGGTCACTATATACATATGCACATATGTGTATATATATTTTAAAATCCTAACTTATTCTTGTTACATGCAAAAATACATACAAAGTAAATATCATGACTTAGTTATTATGAATTTACTCAACTATCAATTCCTCTGGCTTCTGAACTGAAAGTATATATTTTATACTTTACTCACTTAAAAGATCATTTTATTCCACTTTGCAATCATCTTCTACATGACTTTTTCCCTTCACATTTAACTCCAACTGCTACTAAACTTGTCATCCGCTATCATCCCAACTATATTGTCTAATTTGAACAATAAATGAAACATCTAAAACAAATTTGACCCTCTTATTAAAATTAGATTTTAGAACAATGAATATATGAATGTAGGATGTATAATTGATCTCACCATAAAAGTGGTCCAAAATCAGCCTGTAGATTTTTTTTTTTATGGGAAGAAGAGTGTTAGGATAGGAAGATTTTGAGACATAAAGAAAAAATATGAAATGTAAGGACAAAATGTTGCTTACTTTCTTATTTGGCTAAGTCTCCATAATAGCTCTTCCATTGAAGACACACCTCTAATGTTTCCACTGGACATATTTTGGGCTGATAAGCTGCATATTCAGTAGCCTTGGTTTTGTTCATCCTTTGTTGTCCTGGGCTCTTAAGTTCTCTACATCCTATATCTCAGGTTCTTCACTTCACCTCCTCTCTGTTCTTGGAAGTAACCTTCAAAGAGGAGGAAGGATAGGAAACAAAGATTGGATAAATATGAGAAACAAGGAAAACAAATCATGCCCCTAACTGACATGGCTTTGTTAATATTCCTTAGGGATATTCAATGATGAGTTTCTAGAACAATTAAAATTAAAATCTTCCCATGTCCTGGCACCCTCTAATCTGTTTTTTACCATCTTGTTTAGCCCACTGGGGTCTCTACAGGAAATTTTATATAAGTTATAGCATTCCCAAGTTGCTACAATTAGCAACATAGTTTCCTTTAAGAAAATAAAAACTTGGAAAACAAAATTCATTTAATAAAATTCAAAGAACCAGAGATTTATAAATTGACATGTGTAGTATATTCTGTGAAATTTTGATTAATGAACTAATTTTTAGTTTTGACTGAAGTAACTCATGTCTTACCTACTTGATTTTCATTATTCAGGGAGATTAGGAATAGTATTCTGTGGGTTTTCTTGTATTGAATATTGGGTGTATATAAATGCACGTTGCTCATGAATGTGAGTCTGTGTGTGTGTATATATATATATTTACTCAGTGTATATTTTGAAATTAGAAAATAAGATATACAGTAAAATATTTGTATTAACAGTTTTCCTTAGTAAGAGTATTTATATTTTGTCTCCTCATAACACAGAAAACAACAGCAGCAACATGAAGTAGAACACTAAACAGCTCTTTCAACTGCCTCAACTAACAATTTCATATACAATAATTATATTCTACTCAGATTGTTTCAAATTTGAAGTACCTCAAATCCAATGACATGAAAGCAAGATGAGCAATAAATGTTCAAAGACTTTTAAAAGTTATTTCTATTACAGTGTCTGACTTGGGTTGTCATATTGATTACTGCTGAACAATGAAACATACCCACAAGCAATCACATTTTTTTTTTTTTGGCTGATTATTCACTCTGTAAGCTTCTGCTTTCACTCAAAAAGTATTCACTTTTGGACTTTGATTTGACTTTCTATATTTTCTGTTCTTTTATAATGACTGTCTCAGATAGTAAGCCTTCATTTCAAACCCCTTGATCAATATGGTGCTGTTTTATGTGGTGGCTCTAATAAATGTTAAACTGCACCTCTCCAACTACTATAAACAATTCAAAATAGATTATAATAAAAAGCATAAAAGTATTACATAATGCTCTACAGAACATAATAGAACTGCAAATCTACCCTCTAGATGCTTATAACCACTTTTAAAAATTAGTTTGAAGTAAAAAGAAACTATGTAGCATATTCTAGTTTTGAATATATTAAAGGTATCTCCCATTTAACCAATAAACATATAACCCATATTTTTTCTCATTTTTGTCTTCATGTCACCATGCTTATTTCTATTACTAAAAGGGTATAAAATAAATATGTACTATGTAAACACTATACCAGCAAGGGCTGGGATTTAGCTCAGTGAGTAGAGCGCTGCACTGCAGTCTCTGAAGTCCCAAGTTCAATTCCCAGCACCGCAAAAATGGGAGAAGGGCCTGGCAATCCACTCCCAAAGCAATCCCGAAGCACTCAGCCATTGAAAACCCTATGAGGGTCGCTATGAGTTGGATACCGACTCGACGGCACCTAACAACAACAACAATACCAGCAATTGGAAACAAATTCACTTTTAAGTAGTGAATAAAACTTCATTTTAAAAGGTGTTCTTTTTTTTTTTTTTTTTACAGGGACTTTATAAGAGAATGCAGGAAATTAGCCTTTCATAAATGGTAGAAGCCATGCTGCTAGATTCTGAGGAAAATAGCATGCCATGCAGAGAAGTTCATAGAAGATTGCATAAATGACTTGGAGGGAATATAGCTATATATACCCAGAGATTCTTCATTTAGATATGCATATTTATTAATCAAATCCTTCCCAAAGGAAATTCAATTTTATTAATGGCCTAATTATCAGCAAATAATTACCTGTTTATAAAATTAGTTCAACTCCAGTATCCCTCTCCCTGAAAACTAGAATCAATATGCATCTTCTATTTGTTGACTATTTATAGGCCTATTTGAGAAAGTCTAGAATTCAGAATGAATCACAAGACAATTCAGTTACATAAAAATTAAGATAGAGTAAAAAATTTGTAAATAATTCTTGATGTAATAAAGTTTATGAAAATGATTTGTCCAGAACACCAGAGGAAATAGTTTCTGAAAGTCTTGTGAATATCTGATGAGAAAATGACCTAGCATGATGTGTCCATAACAATATTGATGGGATTTGTTTTGAATATTAAGAAAGTAAGGCATGTCCTTGTTAAAAGAAGAAACTTTAGAATATTGTTGCAAAATGAACTTCATCTTCATTTTAGGAGAAAATCCAATATAAAATGTAACATTTTTTCTTTGCTTATTTTTAAAAAACGTTCGAGGAAATATCAATTTATAAATCTTTTTTCTTTCTGGTCTATTACATGTAAGTATAGTTATAACAATGTTTTGTTAATGACAAACAAAATAAACTTTTATATTTTCTAGTGTCATTTAATACAAATGTTGTTGTTAGGTGCCGACTCATAAGGACCCTATGTACAGCAGATGGAAACATTTCCTGATTCTGTGCCAGGCACACAATCTTATTTATATTTAAGCCCATAATTTAATTTAAGTTAAGCCCATAATTCAAAAGCATCAATTAATACAAATAAACCAATCAAACTTTTAAGATAAGGATAATTTAGTAGAATATTTTGATGTTTGTTTTATTTTAAATGAACTTATCTTTATATAGCCTGACTTAATACTAAATATCGTCCACTGAATACTTCCTTACAATTTGTTAATATCTGTTGGGTCAATAATTGTGAATTTGAAAGTATATATCATGTGATTTAAGCTCTTTCTTGAAATGTCTACATGATGTTAAGTCATATTTATTTTTTGCTGGATCTATTTATGTAGTTTAGCATAGGTCTATATAAAACTAATCTCTTGCTCTAAGGAATTACGGATATAGTAGATCATATCAATATATTGATATTGATATGATATGGGAGAAGGGCCTGGCAATCCACTCCCAAGGCAATCCCGAAACAATCAGCCATTGAAAAACCCTATGAGGGTCGCTATGAGTTGGATACTGACTCAACGGCACCTAACAACAACAGCAACACCAATATATTGTGTAATTACCTAAGTAAGCAGCAATACTTCAGTCTCATCATGCTGTGGAAAGCCATCAAAGAAGGAAAATGTACAAAAATCTCAAGCATTTCCAGAGGCTATTAAAAAAAACAAAAATTGTGTAAATAAATAATGATATTTATTTTTTATCTGAATAGACAGTTGATTTCTCTATTATATCTTACCATGGACTCAAAATCTTTATCTCTAATTTTCCAAATCAGATTTTAATTTATTAGACTTCTCTTTCTCTATCATTAATACTAATGTCTATCAATTTTAGTTGTAAAGTATGGCTACCATTGTATTTTTGTTTTTGTTTTTATTTGTTTTATGGTGCTGGAGATCAAGACAAAGGCCTTGCAAATACTAGCATGGGGTTTATCACTGAGCTACATTCCAAGTCTTTGTCATTATTCTTTCTCTCCACATTCTACCTCCTTATGTAAAGTCAGTTAAAATATTGAAAAACGAGTGTTGCTCATGTTTCCTTTTGATCTGCTTTTGACTGACTAAGAACATGCAAATTTCTAATGAGACAAAATTATTGTTAAGTGTATATGGTTTGATTAATTCATTCATACAACAAATATATATTGAGAACCTATTGATTTATTTGTACACTAAATGTCAGTGACGTCACCTGGCAAAAACAAGGAATGACATGTTCCTAAATGTTTGTTATGTAATCAAATGTTATATTTTGAGAATGAGAAGGCTCAGAAGAATTAGCAATTCACAGTAAATCAATCAACCAATCAACCAATAATACTAATGATGGGGGAAACCATTTTAGCCCAAAAGACAGATGGAGATTAAAAAAGAAAAACAGGTAAAAATATTCAGAATAAACCATATCAACCATAAGGCCTTCTCTCATTTGATCTATACATATATGTAAAAATATTTATTTACTGTTCACTTTATCCATTAAATCATCCAGCAGCCTCCTACCTTTCATCTCCTCTATCATTTAAAATATGGCATATTCTCTTAAAGATATTCCTTTGGCATCTACTTCCTTCCTATTCAGATTTGGACTGATTGTTTAATGTGGTTGATACAGAAATATGATTAACAGACTTATTTTATGGAGATTCTGAACCACACCATTTTAATTATGCAATATCTTATATTCATAGCATCTTAGTTTTTGAAAGTCACCATCTTTTGCTAGAGGTGTATTTCTAGGAAATGATACATTGAAAGGAAGCCAGTTTGACGTCTTGCATATCAAAAAACATGTGATGTTTTCCATTGATCCTTGAAAGATAACACTTAATCATATACAATTGGTGTAGTCAAGATTATCTCTCTTTAAAAATTGTGAAATTCTTTCTAATATCCTCTGATTTAGTTTTACTGGTGTCAAATCAGATAACAGATGATTTTTATTCCTCTTCTGGAATTTCTTGAAAATTTCTCTTTAACTTTAAAAGTACTTGTATATAATTAAGCCTGGTGACTTATAATTCTATTGCTCTTAAAAATAGATTGACTCTGATTGCATATGATTTTTATTATATGTTAATTAAAATTCCTACTTTTTTCTTTTTTCCTCAGTTTACACTGTTCTGTAAAATATGTAAGATGATGAATGTGTAATCAAAATTGATTTAATAGTTACATAATGGATATAGTAAATGACTTGTTAATCTGTACCCCACTCTCATTTATAAATATAAAAAAGAAAATGAAAAATAGTAGAAAAGTCCTGTGAAGTTAATGTGACAAATTTTACAGACTTTACAACATTCTTATTTATTACCTTTCTGTTGTTGATTTCTATTAAATTTACTATGGTTAATAAAAAAGTTGGTTCTATTAGTATTTTCATTAATACATACATACATACAAACATACATACATACATACGTATATACACATGTAGAAATTTTCAGTGATAATATGTTGTTGTTGTTAGGTGCTATTGAGTTAATGTCTGACTCACGGCAAACCTACTTATAATAGTTGAAACACTATTGCTAGTGCTTCTCTGCTATTGATAGTGTTTTCAATGGCTGATTGTTTTCTGGGAGTGGGTTGCCTGGTGCTTCATAAAATACGCATGTATGCATGTATATACATATAAAGTGTCACTCTGCACTCTCTGAACACCTGGTTCAATCCTTAGCCCTGCACAAATGGAAGAAAGACATTGCAATGCAATCCTGAAACAATCAGCCATTGAAAATCCTATGAAGGTAGTTATGAGTTGGACCCAACTTGATGGCACCTAACAAGAACAGTAACAATACAGACATATACTTATATAATCAAGTTTAACTCAAGGTATTCTCACCTGCTCAGTTTGTCTTTCTTTTTTCATGATCTGTAAGATCATTATTTAAGATTATGCCACATTTCCACTGCACATTAATAATCAAAGAGTTGTTTTTCCTGTGAGAATTATGTCAGGGCAATTTGACAAACAGTGTTTTGAAGGATTATGACCTTGGAGATCTCTAGCAAGTCAATTTCTGAATTTGAAGAGGCTGTCAAATCAAATTTCAAAGAACAGTATATTAATGTCCATGATTAAGACCGGAAATATTGTATGCAATGGTTTTTATTTTTCAAAATTGGATTATAATTAGATAATAAGATCCATACACAACCAATTAGAGTCAAAATTGTCTAATGAAAGGAGCATGGTATGCAGAAGAATATATATTTATGTCTTTGCTTACATCTGTGTTTTTAATGAGTGATGGAAAAGCCATACATGTTGATCCAGTTCAATTTTACTAGATCATTAAAATATTTAATGAATATGTTATTCAATCCTCAAATTTTTCCATTGAAGAAGGTAAAGTTTTATAGCTGCAAATGCTAATCTATTCTTGTTACATATAAGTATTTTTCTTTTTCTTCAGTAATGATACTAAGATAAGTATATGGAAAAAACACTGTGATAATTCTCTATAATTAACAAAAATTATGATTATGATTTCTCAATTTAAGAGAAAAATTTTTGGGTTCATTTGAAAATTATTTTATCTTTAAAAAGAGAAATATTTGTGAAAGCAGGAGAGACTTACAAATATTGAAGTTTTAAAAATTATGACTATAGTACATTTAAAACATTCTTGTAAGCCAAGCATGATGGTGCATACCTGTAATCTTAGCAGTTCATGAGGCAGAGGCAGAAGAATCATAAGCTTCAGCAAGACTGACTCAAAATTAAAAATAAATAAATAATGATCTAGGAGTGCAGCCCAGTGGTAGAGCACTTGCAAAGTATGGGGGAGGCTCTGGATTCAACACCAAGTACTGTAAAAAAATGGCAATTGGGTAAATTAATTTCATATGTACGATAAAATAGGATGTGGTAATCATCTCCCAAATCAAGTCAGAACCAATGAGTCATTGAAAACCCTATGAGGATCTCTATGAGTCAGACCCAACTTGACAGCACCAAATAACATGATAAAACATTGAAGGCCACATTCTTGTTGAAATACATACATACATACATACATACATACATACATGTAGTTTACATTTTAAAAACAGTAATTTTCCGATGTAGATAATATCACAAAGATTAATATTTTGGTGATAATTGTATAAAGCTATTTTATAAAAATCATTTTTTAGAGGAGAAAAATTCAATCTTTATGAAAGTATTTCTTTTTAAGTGGAGAATCATAAAGTATGTATATTACCAAACTGCTATATAGATTAATCAAACTATTGACCAGTTTCATAAAATCATAAAATGAAATTGCATGAGTTTAACTCCTATTTTAATATTGATACATAAAATGTTAAATGTATTTAATACATTTAATAATGATAATGAAAACTATAATTATTATTCAACTAGTCACAACTGTGAGAGCATAA